>ML295158.1:0-18770 GCA_005239495.1 Nicotiana undulata
TTCGATTTCAAGCCTATCAACTCTATCACATTAATAATAGAATAACCAACATATAATAAGCCATTAACAACAGTTATAATGTAGGTTTCACGTAACGACAGACCGAGTCGTTACAATTAGTGCTGATAACGTCAAGATCATTTCTTCTCCAATTCATAAAGTCTTCATCTTCCTCAAACGTACACGAGAACTCTTGAGCATTTTGTTGAAAAGTTTCTTCACTGAGAGCACCACCAGTAAAATAAGTAGAATGACCATTCAAGACAACGGACCAATTGGGATGAAGATTATCCTTGACATAAAAAACTTGTTCTGCTTGAGATGCAAGCACAAATGGTTCATTTGTTGCTAGCTTTCGTCTAGTATTGACACTAACAAAGCCATGTTTATCTATATCCACTCCTTTTCCAATGTGATCAACATCCAACCAATCACATTTAAATAAAATAATTCATTTACCTTCGAGATATTGAAGTTCTACTATTTCGGTCAGAGTACGATAATAATTTATATTTTGACCGTTCATTATTCTTCGTACTAAAACACCACTATTTTGCTTCAACCTATTTCCTTCGAGTTGTTTAGTATGAAATCTAAAACCATTTATCCCATACCCTTTGAATCTTTGGACTCCATCAAAAGGACCTCTAGCCAAAGAATACAACTCGCAACTTACTTGTGAATTTCCTTTCTTGCGCATTTGCATAATCTGTATAATAATAAATAAATAAAATCATGATGCTAAAGAAGTATTACAAATAAAAATTAACAATGTAATGAAAACTTACTCGATGGAAAAACCAATTCTCGAAGTTCATGTTCCTGTTATTCTGCTCGTACTCGCTCTCGTACTCACTGTTTAAAATAACCATAATAATTGAGAAAAGGCTAACAATATCAAGCAGAAATGTACAATGGCATAAGAAACGTACCGTAAAAATGGTTGAACTTCTTCACAATTTCTCAAAATATAAAGATGAGCTTGTTTTCGCTCAAGCTCTTCAAGATTTCTAGATGTATCTCTTAATAAAGGGCAACCTATTTGTTCAAAAATTGATAATCCACTAAATGGCTCAATCTGATCACCTTCACAATTTTCGTCCACTGGATTATTCTCTTTCCCACTTCCATGTAAATACCTTGAACAAAATATTAGACTTTCTTCCACAATATATCCTTCTACAATAGATCCTTCAGGTCGACGTCTATTACGAACATAACATTTCAATTTGCGCAAGAACTTACATGATAATAATAATAATAGGCAGTTAAACGCTTAGCATGATAAATTAATAAACCATATTAAATTGAAATTGTGAAATGCAAAAACATACCGCTCTATTGGGTACATCCACCTATACTGTACATGTCCAGCAATCTTATCCTCTCTTGGAAGATGAATGACGAAGTGCACCATAATATCAAAAAATATTGGTAGGAATATTTTTTCTAATTTGCTCAATGTTATTGGAATTTGAGTTGCAAGCTGATCTAACACATCAACTCTTACTGTTTTTAACACAACTCTCTGAAAAAATACTTAGCTCAGTGATAGCAGCATAGACATTGCTCGGCACAACTCCGCGTATTGCAAAAGGAAGCAGTTGTTCCAAAAGAATATGAGAATCATGACTCTTCAGTCCATAAATTTTACGATCCTTTAACTTTACGCACCGTGATAGATTCGAAGAATAACCATCTGGAAATTTAATATTTTTCAAAAACTTGCATACTTTAGACTTCTCATCTGGTGATAAAGTATAGCATGCTGCTGGATAATACCATGTTCCATCTCTTTGAGTTGGATGCAAATCTCTTCTTATACCCATTTCCTTCAAATCACAACGAGCATTCAGATTATCTTTTGTTTTCCCTTCCATATCTAATAACGTCCCAATAATATTGTCACACACATTTTTTTTCAATGTGCATGACATCTAAGTTGTGACGTATTAAATTATTTTTCCAATAAGGAAGTCTGAAAAAGATGCTTTTCTTTATCCAATTATGAGTGGCTTTAACCTTTCCATGTCTTTGTTTTTTCTGGGTCTTACCAAATTTAATGTCTCCCAATCTAGCAAACTGATTTAAAATATCATCACCAGAGAGAATTCAGGAGGAGGTCTTCTTTCTACTTCCCCATTAAAGTCACGTTTATTACCCCGCCACTTATGATTAGATGATAAAAATCTACGAGCATCCATGTAAGAGAACTTACGACCATACATTAGACGAGTAGATGGAGTCTCTTTATTGCATGAAGGGCAAGCCAAAGCTCCTTTTGTGATCCATCCAGACAAGTATGCATATGCTGGAAAATCATTTATAGTCCATAAGAGTGCAGCCCGCATACAAAAGTTCTCCTTTCTTTAAGCATCATATGTGTTGACTCCATTATACCACAATTCTTGCAATTCATCTATCAAAGGTTCTAAGTAGACATCAATGTCATTTTTCAGGAGCTTTAGGACCAGGTATCAACAAAGATAGGAAGCAATATGGTTGCTTCATGCACATCCAAGGGGGTAAGTTATATACACTAAGAATCACTGGCCAAGTGCTATGAGAAACACTTAAATTACCAAAAGGATTTATCCCGTCAGATGCTAATCCAAGTCTAACATTACGAGGATCTCTAGCAAATCCCGGATTAGATATGTCAAAATGTTTCCATGCATCAGAGTCAGCGGGATGTCTAAGAACCCCATCTTTCAAACGTTGATTATGATGCCATGTCATGTCTGAAGCTATTTCTTATGACATAAACAACCTTTGCAATCTTGATTTCAAGGGGAAGTAACGTAGAACTTTTCGAGGAACTTTCTTCTCAATCTTTCCTGAAGTAACCCCATTAGCTTTTTGACCTTCACTTGATTTCCACCTAGACTCACCACAAACCAAGCAAGAATCAGCTTTTGCATTATTTTTCCAAAATAACATACAGTCATTTTTGCAAGCATGTATTTTCTCATAACGAAGGCCTAAACTTCGAATCAATTTTTTTGCTCCATAAAATGATTCTGGTAAAGTTTCACCAGAAGGAAGTGCTCGCTTAATTAGCTTCATTATGCTATCAGTTGCTTTATCACTCAACCCAAAAAGACACTTAATTTGGAACAGTTTCACAACTAGTGACAACTTGGAGAATTGCTCGCAACCAGAATATTTTGGTGGTAGGCCAACAAAAGTACAACTTATAAAGCAACTAGAAATAGCTAGAAAAGAGGCAAATGAGCGTGTGGAAAAAGTTAAAAGGGAAGCAAAGGAACAAGTTGAAGAAATCAAGAAAGATATGAATAATCAACTAGCAAAGATGAGTAAACATTGGGAAAAAAATTTTCGAATGATACTTGCAACACAAGGTCTACAACAAAATGATACAGATATAATGGTAAGTAACTTATTAGACTTTTGTTCCTATATTTTTATATTAGTAATTTAGTATATATATGTGATTTATTTAAGGTAATATTTATATTAAAAACAAATTTTCATTTTTTATATAAAAAATGCTCCATTGTATCATTTAGTCATTTGCTTCTTCTTTTTTGCCTATTGTTATTGTACTGTGTGGAGGAGTTATAAAAGCATCAAGGTCGACGGGCACATGAATAATGTTTTTCCTCTTGTCAAAGCTTATTGATATGTTTCAAACGCTGTTTCAATATTTGGAATGATATTGTTGAACCTTTGTTAAATATTTTTACTAATATATTGCGTTTATTACGTAATTGAAGATCTTATACTACAGTTGCCTATGTGTTTCATTGCCAAAATTTAATTATATTTCTAAATAGGCTTTATATGAATTGTTGTGGCTAATAATGCTTGTGGCAACTTTTTAATTAGTAGCAATGAATTTTGTAAATTTGTACCTAAACATACATATTGCCACATAATAAGAACGTAGCTATATATTTTTATTTTCATAGCAAATGTAGAAAATTTATTGCTACGATTTTATGCTTCATGGCAAAAGAGAATGGAATATTAGCTATGAATTTTTCAAATTGTTGCTAAACATATACTCCTACAATAGCCACGTATCAAGAACGTGGCTATTCATTTTCACTTTCCGTAGCAAATGAAGAAAATTATTTGCTATAGTTCTATATCTTTCATGGCTAAAAGAATGGAATATTATCTACAACATGAAAAGGTTTATGGAAAATACTTCATTTCATAGCTATAAAGTTTTTAAATTGTAGCTAAACATGAGTACTATTGCCACGACACTATGCTCTAAAAATAGCCACAAAATTTGAGTTTGCATAGCAAATAAAATAAAATCTTTTGCCACAATACAATATTTCGTGGCTAAAATATGAAGATAACTACAAATATATTACTCGTGGCAAAAGAATAAAATGATCTTCTATAAGTATATTTTTTGTAGCAAAAACCTTTTACCATCATAGCTACAACATAAAAAAATTTCGTAGCAATAAGTATTAGTCCTTAGCCACGGATCATAAAAAGTCTGTAGCTGACTTTTAGCTACGCTACATTTTGCTACGAATGCTACGGAAAAAAAATTGTAGCTAAAGTGTTTTGCCACGCACATTTTCATATTTAGCTACAATGCTTTTCATAGCTATAGATGAGTAATATTGTAGTGACAGTTTTATACTCGTATATTATACTCCAGATTCGCCGCTACCCTTAAATTCTAAATAGAGATTCCAGTTCACTTAAATTCTTAAAGAGGTAGTCACTCAAATATTTTCAGATAAGATTTTTTTAAATAGAAACTGTACAATTAAATAAATGACAAGAAAATCTCCATGCCTTGTAGCACAACAAATACTTGAATCAATTTATTGAGAAGTATTAAACAAATTAAAGTATTTGATGTGTGGCTATAATTCATGGTTTAGCGCATTATGTGCATTGCATTTTACGTGCTTTAATGATAAATTACACTTTGTTTGAGCGTAATGGAGTCTATTTTATATGTAGGTGAATTAGAGATGGAAGTAAAGCTAAATGGATGCTTAAACGTCGAAAGTGCGCTTGAACAGTGAAAAAGAGAAGCCAGGTAAAAGCCAGCTCGACCAGGCTTTAGCCTGGTGAGGCCAGCTTAAAGCCAGGCCCAGCCAGGCGTTAGCTTGGCGATGCCAGCTTAAAGCCAGGCTGAGGCTGGCGTTAGCCTGGCGACACCAGGGTTCCGGTCCGAGTTTTGAAGGCAAAAATACTTTCCCGGCGTAACTAGGAGTGACTTACACGTTTAGAGCTTATTCCAAACATATAAATAGACCCAAAAATGCCAATTTGAAGGATTTTTGCAACTGGAGACAAGAGGATATCGTGGAACACTACTCGTGAGTTCGAATCATTAATTTTTACATCCCTTATTCCTTACTCTGTAATTTAATTATGCAATTAACTTTGGATATGATTACTATACGTATGAGGAGCTAAACTCCTAATCTAGGGTTTTGATGGAACATGTTGAAGGATAATTTTCTTGTTACGTTAATATAGATTTGGCATAGTATTCTTTCTATTTGTTCAACTATATGTTTATTGTTGTTGATTAAAAGGTCCCTCAATTAACTGTTCCTATTTAGTGTGCATCACTCGGGAGAGAGTGCATATTTATGTCGTTGTTGAACAACATCACTCCTAACGTATATGAGGAATCAATACGAAGAGTTTAAAGGTGGGATTAGGGGTAACGAAACCTTGGGTGCGATCTAAGTGAGTTGTACTTAAAGATAGCTAGCGTAATTCGCACTACAAGAAATCAACCTTATTGTGGCGACTTTAGTCGCCACCAAATGCGTAGTTGTCGCTGTTATAAGTTATTAGTGGCGACATTTGAATTGCCACAAGCACAACCGTAACTGAAGGTTATTTGTGGGGACATTTGACGTCGTCACTACAAGAACATATTTTGTGGCGACAGAGTTGCCACAAAAAGGTTGGAAAAAACGCTACAAAAATTTATTCCATCAGAACAAATATTAGATGGGTCGCCACTATATATTCACATTTAGCAGAGAGAAAAGTCGCCACAAACAATATTTCTGTTCAGTTGCAAGATTATGTCGCCACTATAAATGTCATTTTAGTAGCGACTAATGTCGCCACAAAAAATATTTATGTTCAGTGGCAATATTATGTTGCCACTATAAATGTCATTCAATAGCAAGTAAAGTCGCCACAAAAAAATATTTATGTTCAGTGGCAGTGTTATGTTGCCACTATAAATGTCATTCAGTAGCGACTAAAGTCGCCACAAAATTTTTAACCATGAAAGACACTCAGGAGAATATGTTTAGTATATCGTTGTAATTATTCGGGAGAGAGTTACGACAGTCAGAGTGTTCATGATTGATAGAGAAGACTTAGGAAAATTTATAGCAAACGTAGTAGAAAAGACTCAGAAAATAGGGGAAATCAGAACCTTAGATCATTCCAATTCTTGTTTACAACACGTTCGTTGTTAGTTCTTAATTATTGTATTTTCATTATGTACTATTTAGTTAGTAAACATCAAATTTATTACTTAAATATTTTTGAAGATTGAATACGTGAATTTGTGTGAGTCCAATAGCTGTGATTGATAGGTTAATTCCCTGTGGGATTCGACTTCGGACTTGTTAACCGGAATATATTTGCAGTGACCGTTTTGTCCTTTTTATAGGGCATAGTTGGGCGTGATCAAATTTTGGCGCCGTTGCCTGGGAATTAATGGTGTTATTAATTGCAGTTAAAAGAAGTTAATTTTTTTTTAGTGTAGTCAATCTTCTTCAATTTAAATTGAATACATTGAAATTCTAACATTTGTAGTCTTGGGTGTTACAGGTGCATGCCTAGAAACACATCAAGAACTGGTGAATTGTTCGAAGCATTATCAGATCCTGAGAAAGTTTTCAAGGTTATGAATTGTGCAAACAAGAAAGTCAAACAACAACATAACTCAACAAAACAACTTGAACTAGATATGACAGACTAAGTAAACAACAGGAATGATGGGGATAATATGAATGACCCGATCAATAAGGTGGTGGTGCCTCTTGTGCCAGAAGCAGCATTTTACGATTGGGCACAACCCACCGCCGACAACTTAGCAACCGCAATTGTAGTCCCACAAATACAAGCTGAATCGTTCCAAATTACAAATAACATGCTTCATTTGTTGCAGAACAAGAGACTGTTCGCAGGGTCATACGTGGAAGATCCTCAACAACATTTGAAGAATTTCCTGTCAATCTGTGCCACGCAAAGACAACATAATGTGACACCGGAAGCAATACGACTGTTGTTGTTTTCATTCTCAGTGACATGAGCAACTCAGACTTGGCTTAATTCACTCCCCATAAATTTCAGCACTACTTGGGAGGAATTAGTCAAGCAATTTGTGAACAAATTTCACCCACCCAATAAGACTGCCCAGCAAATTGATGAGATATTGAGCTTCAGACAGAAATCAACAGAGACATTACAGGAAACGTGGGAAAGGTTCAAGGGGGTGCTGGTTTTATGTCCACACCATGGTATTTCGGAGCAGATGTTGGGGCGGAGGTTTTATATAGGTTTGGCAGATAGCTTGAAGGCCAATGTTAATGCTTCAGCAGGTGGATCATTTTTGTGCAAAACATTAAGAGAAAGCAAGATCCTACTTGACAAGATGGCACAGAACTCATGATGGACGACAAAAAACGCTCCAATTACTTTGGTGGTTCACTTAGTGGCTTTAGACCCAACGAACTCCATAGCTGAAAATATGGCCACACTAGTGACACAAATGAGCATCCTCACCAAAAAGGTTGATGAATCATGTCAGAAGCAGCAGGTACACATAGTTGATGCAACTAATGGGGGCTTATGTACATCATGCATTAGTCAACCATATATTTGCTCGTGGAGTGCGGAAGGTGACAACCAACAATATAAGGAGAACATGAATTATGTGGCAAACTACGGGGTACAGAGACCAGGTGGTCAGAATTGGGGCCAGCAGAATCAACAATATAGACGAGCCCTGCAGCAGCACAACAATAACAACAATCTTGGGGCCATGAGACCCCACGGTCAAGTGGTGCCTTACCAAAGGCAAAATGGCTACGACCATCAGAATCAGCAGCATGCTTTTCATCAACCTCAACAATAGCAGACTGGGAGACACGAAGATGGGTTAGCTAGACTTGAGGGAATGATGCAACAATTTATTAGGTCCACTGAGAAAATAACTGAAAGAGTAGATTCACATGAATCAGCAATAAAGAATATTGAGATCCAATTGGGACAGATTTCGATGGCTTTAAATAATCGTCCCCAGGGGACGTTACCTGCAGACACACAAATCAATCCAAAGGAGCAGGGCCTGAAACAGCTAATGGCAGTGAGTCTCCGAAATGGTAGAGACCTAGACCGGGAGCAAGAAATTGCTCGTGAAAGCAGACCTACCGAGACACTGGTGCTAGTACCCATTGAGGTAGATGATTCAGCAAGGATGACTGAGGTGACGATATAGAAGATGCCAACAAAGAAAATGAGGTTGTGAAAGAGACTGAGGTAGCACATGAACCGATAGTGAAGATAGTGCCTGAACAAGAAAAAAATCAAATCACAGGGAAGAACGACCTCCAGCACCATTCCCATAGAGACTGGCCAAGTATCAGAAAGATGAGAAATACAAGAAATTCTTGGAGATGTTGAAACAAATTCAGGTAAACATTTCAGTGATTGATGATTTAAAGGAGCTGCCTAGTTATGCGAAAATGATGAAGGACTTGATGTCCCGCAAGTTCGACTTTCAAAACTTGGCCACGGTTACACTGAGTCAGACTTGCAGTGATGTTGTGACGAGACCCATTATTGAGAAGTTGTCCGACCCAGGGAGTTTCACAATCCCATGAACAATAGGTAACTATGAATTTGCTAAGGCACTGTGTGATTTGGGGGCAAGCATAAATCTTATGCCCCTGGCTATATACAAAAGGCTAGGGATTGGAAAAGCTAGACCCACGTCCATGTTACTACAGCTGGTTGACAGGACAGTGAAGAGGCCCTCTGGTATTCTGGATGATGTATTAGTGCAGGTTGGGAAGTTTGTGTTCCCAGTAGATTTTGTCATTCTTGACTGTCGGGTTGACGAGAAAATTCCCATAACTTTGGGAAGACCATTCTTGGCCATTGGGAGATCTCTATTTGACTGTGAAACTGGAGAGCTCAAAATGAGATTAAATGATGAAGAGATAACATTCAACGTGCAGAAATCTATGAAGTGACCAAGTGAATTCGCCAATTGCTCTCTAATAGATGCCGTGGACGTAATTTTGGAGGAGGAAGATGAGACATTGAACACTAAAGACCCTCTAGCAGCTTATCTCATGAACCTAGATGAAGCCAATGGAGAAGACTTGGCAGAGTGGGTACTTGCTCTTGAAGGCCGAGGTTTTTGGAAGAGGGAGCTCGAATTTTAGCCCTTGCACTTAGAAGAAAGAAAAACTCCCCCCCAGCTAAGCCATCGATAAAAGAGCCACCAAAGTTGGAGCTGAAGCCACTACCATCTCATCTCAGGTATGCATTCTTAGGACCTAACTCAACTATACATGTTATTATCTCATCTAGTTTGTTAGATGTGCAGGTAGAACAGCTTTTGCAGGTACTGACGAAGTGCAAGACTACAATTGGATGGACCATTGCAGACATCAAGGGTATCAGCCCGGCCTTCTGTATGCATAAGATTTTACTAGAAGATGGGCACAAACCTTCCAGAGAACATCAAAGAAGGCTGAACCCCAACATGAAGGAAATGGTGAAGAAAGAGTGATTAAGTGGTTATATGCAGGAATCATATTCCCCATCTCTGACAGCAACTGGGTTAGCCTAGTTCAGTGTGTGCCAAAGAAGAGTGGTATGACAGTAGTGAAAAATTAGAAGAATGAATTGATCTCTACACGAACAGTCACATGTTGGCAAATTTGCATGGATTACAGGAAGTTGAACTTGGCTACTCAGAAAGATCACTTCCCACTTCCATTCTTTGATTAGATGCTAGATAGATTGACAGGGAGATCCCACTTTTGCTTTATGGATAGGTACTCGGGTACAATCAGATCTCTATTGCACCAGAGGACAGAGAGAAGACCTCGTTCACCTGCCCTTATGGAATTTATGCTTTTCGGAAAATGCCGTATGGCCTTTGCAACACACCTGACACATTCCAAAGGTGCATGATGGCCATCTTCACGGATATGGTATAGGAAATAATGGAGGTTTTCATGGATGATTTCTCAGTGGTGGGGAATTCATTCGATGATTTCCATAAGAACTTGAGAAGAGTATTGAGGAGTTGTATCGAGACAAATCTGGTGCTCAACTGGGAGAAGTTCTATTTCATGGTACAGGAAGGTATAGTCTTGGGGAACTTAGTGTCAAGTAAGGGAATTGAGGTGGATTGTGCAAAGGTTGATGTGATAGCAAAGCTTCCACCACCCACTTCCGTCAAAACAATTACAAGTTTCCTTGGGCACGTCGATTTCTATAGGAGATTTATAAAAGATTTTTCCAAAATTTCTAATCCCTTGTGTAAATTGCTTGAAAAAGATCACCCTTTTGTGTTTTCTGATGACTACAAGGTAGCATTCGAGGAATTGAAGAAGAGACTGGTAACATCACCTATCATTGTTGCCCCTGACTGGGAGCAACTATTTGAGCTGATGTGTGATGCAAGTGACTATGTTGTGGGAGCAGTTCTTGGACAGAGAAAAGATAAAATCATACATCCAATATACTACGCAAGTAGAACACTGAGTGGAGCCCAACTAAATTACACTATGACCAAGAAGGAAATGCTAGCAGTGGTGTTCGCGTTTGACAAGTTCAGATCGTACCTGATATGTTCAAAGGTAATTGTTTATACTGATCATGCTGCTCTAAGGGTACCTAATCGATAAGAAAGAGTCAAAACCGCGCCTAATTCATTGGGTGCTACTGCTGCAAGAATTTGACTTGGAAATCTGTGACGTAAGGAAACGGTAAACCAAGTAGATGATCACTTGTCTAGACTGGAAGGAGCCGAGAAAGCGGTTGAGTAGAAGAGATTCTTGAAACCTTTTCAGATGAGCAACTAGTAGCCACAAGTCTTGAGGAAGCGCCATGGTATGCAGACATTGCAAACTATCTGGCGAGCGACATAGTTCCTTATGACCTTTCCTCTGTCCAAAAGAAAAAAGTTCTTTCGTGATTGCCGCATGTATTACTGGGGTGAACCTTATTTGTTCAGGATTTGTATTGACAACATGATCCGGAGATGTATCCCCGAGATAGACCAGTCTTCTATTTTGCAGGCATGCCACGCATCACCATACGATGGGCATTTCCGGGGAGTAAGGACAATTGCTAAAGTCTTGGAGGCGGGCTTCTACTGCCCAACAGTGTTCAAAGAGTCATATTTATGGGTAAAGGGTTGTGATGAATGCTAGCAAACCGGGAATATTTCCCGCCGACATGAGATGCCTATGAACCCAATTCAGGAGGTCGAAGTGTTTGATGTATGGGGAATCGATTTCATGGGGCCCTTCGTCAGCTCATATGGCAACAAAGTACATACTTGTCGCTGTGGACTACGTATCCAAATGAGTGGAGGCTGCAGCGCTCCCTACCAATGATGCAAAAGGGGTGATTGGGTTTTTGAGAAAGAACATATTCACTAGATTTGGCACTCCAAGGGCAATAATCAGTGACGGAGGCACTCATTATTGTAATCGAGCCTTCGCGAAGTTGTTGGAAAAGTATGATGTACGCCACAAGGTGGCCACCCCATATCATCCACAAACAAGTGGGCAAGTGGAAGTGTCGAACAGAGAAATAAAGAGTGTGTTAACTAAGACCATGAACGCCACTAGAACGGATTGGGAGAGAAGGTTAGATAATGCACTTTAGGCTTATCGAACCGCTTTCAAAACGCCAATTGGCATGTCTCCATACAAGTTGGTGTTTGGGAAGGCGTGTCACTTACCGGTAGAGTTGGAGCATAAAGCTTGGTGGGCACTGAGACAGTTGAATCTCGATATGGAAGTTGCTTGAACAAGTAGAGTCACGAAATTGCACGATCTTGATGAGCTCCGCTACATGCTTTTGAGAGCACAAGATTGTACAAGGAGAGAATGAAGATGATACATGATAAAAACATTATTGAGCGAAATTTTAAACCCGGAGATACGGTATTGCTATACAACTCAAGACTAAGGTTATTTCCGGGAAAATTGAAGTCATAATGGTCAGGGACATTTCGTGTGGTTGAAGTACACCCCACTAGTGCCATCGAGATTGCCGCAGAAAATGACTCTCGCACATTCAAAGTCAATGGGCACAGATTAAAGCATTATGTGGGCATGGATGAAGCAAAGAGAGTGTCAGTGACCCATTTGATCGAGCCTCAAATGTTGAGCGAGCCTTAAATGCGCTTACCTACATCGTGCCACGACGTTAAATCAGGCGCTACATGGGAGGCAACCCATTAAACTGTTGTAATTGTCGTGCCACGACGTAAACTAAGGTGCTTATTTGGAGGCAACCCAATTCGTAGTTGATTTTTAGTATAGTTAGAATTTTTCCTTTTGTTTTTAGGTACTAACAAGTTTGTAGGTGCATTTGGGCGAGTTGAGCAGTGTTTAAGCGTCACGCGAAGCTGGGATAAAGCCAGGGTCGACCAGGCCTTAGGCTGGCGACGCCTGGCTAAAGCCAGGGTCAACCAGGCCTTAGGCTGGCGACACCTGGCCAACGCCAAGTAAGTAATTTCGGCCCTTTTAAGTCCTTTCTCCTTATTTTGGTCGAAATAAACCTCACAAAAACACTCTCACACACTGAAAACACTACAAAGCAAACCCTAACCCCACTTACACCAACACACAACAAGCTCTACAAAGAATTTCAAAAGAGCACAATTACATTGCACAAATTGCTTGCTCACCCACACATAATCACAAGCACATTAACATCCACATCGAGGTCAAGCCTAGTCTTTCCAGTCTTTCACTCTCATCCGAATTCTCAAGCATCCTACTCCTCACAAAGCTTCAAAGGTATGATTCTATCTCTTCCCTTTGTAATTTCGAATTGGGTATAGGTAATGAGAGTTGGTTGTTCTTCATTGTTGGTTGTTCTTCATGGGTGATTGTTCTTCATGGTCATATTGTGTCTGTGTGCCTCAATCCCATGAACCCCTTAGGAATGGTGCTGAGATTGTGAAAATATGTGGTAGTATGGAACCCCAAGACGATTTAGGAGGATGAGGCAAACCCTCAATTCCATAAGAACTCCCATGGCACTAGTGCTTGCCAAGTGTTTGATGTAATACCTCAATGGCATTCCGAGTCCCTTTTGGAGCTCGAGTCTCCAGGATGAACCACTAGTGTTATGTAATTGTGCACCACATGAATATCTTAAGTGTGGGGTGGCTCACAGGAAGCCCATGTGTTGCGGTTATAATTCAAAGGTTAAGAAAAATCTGAGGTGAAGTCTGAGTAACCTCGGCAAATTGGGGAAGATTATGTGTGTAGTGTGTAATGTAACTTTATCTGACTAATGCTCTTTTGTGCAGGAAAGAAGATGCCTCCCAGAAAAGAATCAGGCAAAGGAAAGGCCACTTCCACGACCCAAGCTAAAGCAAAAGTGACCCTCGCACCCCCTCCTAAGAAAAGAAAAGGGGGAGAAGCCACTTCTAGTATGACTGGTGCAGAAGCGGTGGCAGTTGTGGCTGCCATGCGTCAACAACCCCAAGGGATTGGTATAAGCATTGTAGGCTCAAACATGTCCATCCAAAGGGAGCTATTCGAGAACGCAGTGTGAAAGCGAAATATCCGGCGATTTGGAGAACCATCCATGATATGGGGTTAAGCTACGTTTTTAAGAACACAAGGGGATATCAACCTCAACTTTGTCAGGGAATTCTATGCGGGGTTTGACCCAAAAGACACTGAGGAGTTTGTTCCAATCCGTGGGCACTTGATAGGTTTTTCAACAAAGGCCATATGTGATTTTTTAGGTGCTCCAAATGTTCATGTGGAGCCATTAGACCAATTCCTTCGCAGGCCTACATATAAAGAATTGAGGCACACGCTCTGTGGGGTCGACTCTATTGCTGCATGGGTTCGGGACAAGGTCACTAACCGTCACAAGAGGTTCCCTAAAAAGAAGATGAAAGCGGAGGCTCAGGTGTGGCTTAAGTTGATAAATGCACGGCTCCTACCGTACAATCATGACACTCTGATAAGCCGTGAGATGACATATGTGCTGTATTCCTTTATGACCGGGCAGAGGGTGAATGTGGGTCATCTGATCTGCTAGCAATGGCCGTCAGTGAGAACAAGTAAGAAAATTGATTGAATGCCATTCCCTAATTTCTTGACTCGGTTCCTATAGCATGAGGAGGTTAAGGAAGATCCTGCCTTTGACCAAACTATTGATCAGCTCATCCGACAAACTGACATCACTAATCTCCGGCTGAAAGACGAGGCTGGTACGCCTTCATCGACAGGTGCTGAGCGCAATGCACAGGATGACAATTTCATGGCCCATCTTTATGGGATGATGGATTTTCAGTTGAGGATAGGGGGTCGCCCGGCTACAGATGAAGAGAGGACTGATTTGGAGCAACGATATCCGCTTAATGCCCATGCTAAGCAGCTGGTTGGTGTAGGTGAGGGATACAAACTCCCTGCCGGCGAGGATATCTGTCACGTCCCAAACTACCCCCTAGACGTGACTAGCACCTAGCTTATACTTCCCGCTAGGCGAACCAATTCTTGTACTCTTAACCTATTATATAAGCATTGAGAGAAACACGTACTAGCCCAAACGCATTAAATATTATTAAGTACGAAATAATTATTCGACTAAACTCATAATTTATTTATAATCTAAAAGCACTCAAATACTAAATCTCTAACCCAAATTACATACTAAGAATGTGGAGCATCTAATAGAGTAATAGAAGTTTAAGTGACGGGCATGCAAACCCGAAAGAAATAATAGACATAAGATAGATAGAGCTGAAACAATGGCCTCCACGGATAATGCGGCGGCTCACCTTAGCAATAGGATCCACTCAACGAACTCGTCAGCCACTAGCTCTATCTCCCGCAACGGTATCTGCATAGAGATGCAGGTAAGGAGTGACTTATAAGTAAATATAACCAAGTAAGATCCTCGATCCGCCACTTTAAATACCTTTGGAACAAGTGTTAGAAAATACAAACACGCCACAACATGAATGCTATAGTAAATATGATAACTATACAATAACTCAATATATGTGTATCACCAGAGTTCTTAAGAATTAACCAACAAGAATACCCACTAAGGACTTATCATAAACGCAGNNTCCGTATCAAACTTAATATCATGGCGCACAGCCGTATCAAACTCAACACCATGGCGCACAGCCGTATTAAACTCAACATCATGGCGCACAGCCGTATCAAACTATCAAACAACTTATAAAGTAATATTTTCTTTTTGTTGTACTTTAATTAAAATAATATATTTGCGGCTGGTCTAAGACCACCTCTGCCAAGCGCACGCATGTCCAACACATGGACCAGGATGAGAAAACACATTTTTAAAATGGGTTTTAAAAAAGCAAGTACCAAAGCTTACTCACTAACCTCACTAGCGAGAAGTTTCCCCAACTTCCAACGTCTAGAACACCAACCAAACAAACTCCTATGGCCTCAATCTATTCAAAATGTTATTAATAATATCAATTATATTAGTCGGGATCAAATCTCTATGTCCTTTTAACTTTCAATCTTAGAGCTATAGCTTTATATTTTTCTTTTACACCTTAATAGTAATATATCCCATTATCCCAATCCAAACTGTCATAACCACGGGATACAATCAAAATCTTTCTATACTTAACAATAAAATTGGAATAGTGGCTTTAATGTTAACATTCAAATAGGGCTTAGATACACCTTACGGATAAATTCTCATTCTAACCTTAGACATGATTTTAAAAACTTATCATTGACTCATTGTGTTTTCAATCATCACGTAGCTATTGCAAAAGAATCATAAATTATCACTTGTCATTCTACATATGTGTGCAAAGGTTCATAACTAATTCCCTGTATATGTAATATTCTAATATTAAGATCCAAAACAATCCTAACTGGTTTTGTCCTTATTGAAGGGTAAGATTTCATTTATTAAATTCAATATTCATTCCCAATGCTTCATGATTGTGTCTGCCATGATAAATTATTTTACCAATTCAATTCTTACTACTACTATAAAGTATAGTAAACAATTCTTTTCTATCCAAGTTCAAGGAAAACATTAATTGAGATGAACTATTTAATATACCTAAATACTAAATTTGGAGTTGATGAACTATGACCTCAACTTTGCCGAAGACCCGTCTGTTTCTTTTTTTCTTTTCAATTGCTATCGACTGCGTATTAGCTGATGACACAAAACCTCATTAATGTTTCTCTTTAACCTAAATCTTCAATACCTAGGCCATCAGGAAAAATAAATACGGGCCTAGTCCACATCTTCAATAATACTTATTGTCTCATTTATTTTATTACCCAATTAACACATGTAACGATCAATTAGGCCCACTAACTATTTATTTATTGCACTATCTTATATATTGTAATCAATTATTTTCTACTAGCTTAGTACTTTTTCAATATCTACAAAATAACTTAATTTTTTAGTCTCATAATTTAATAAGCATATAGAAAATAAAATAAAATTGGGTTATTACATTCTCCCCCACTAAGAAGAACATTCGTCCTCGAATGAGTTAGAAAGTGTACCTGACATCTCAAACAACTGGGGGTACTTTCTTCGCATGTCTACTTCGGACTCCCACGTAGCTTCCTCTATAGGATGGTTGCGCCATAATACTTTCACTGAAGCAACCTTTTTCGATCTCAATTATCGCACTTGCCTCTCCAGAATAGCTATCTGACCTTCTTCATAAGTCAAGTTCTCATGAAGCTCCACATCCTCTGGCTGAATCTTATGACTATCATCACGAACATATCGTCTAAGCATAGACACATGAAGTACGGGATGAACCGCAGACAACCTCGGAGGCAAGGCAAGTTTATACGCCACCGACCCGATTCGATCTAAAATCTCATACGAAACAATATGCCTTGGATTTAGCTTACCTTTGCGCCCAAATCTCATGACTCCTTTCATAGGGGACACCTTCAAAAAGACTGTCACGGCCCAAATTCCCAACCTAGAGATCGTGATGGCGCCTAACATCACACTTGTTAGGCAAGCCAATGTTAGTTATAAATTTACTAATTTTCTTGATTATTTACTTCCGCATAAACAATTGAATTTAAAGTGCTATTAACTGAAATATTTCCCAACAATATTAAAATAAAATAATAATATTAACCAATTAAATTAAACAAACCGCGAACTAATTATATCATTAATACCAAAACTACCCCAGGGTCTGGTGTCACAATCCACGAACTACTAAAGAATACTACAAATAATGGCCGAAAGAAATAGTGTAACTGTTCTGAATATAATAAAACAGTGTAAATAATAATAGGAGAAGACTCTCGGAATCTGCGAATGCCGGCAGATGTACCTCGTGTCTCCGAACGAATGAATAGCCGCTCTAAATATCTCTACTGATGGTCAGTACCTGGATCTGCACAAAAGAGTGCAGAGTGTAGTATCAGTACAACCGACCCCATGTACTGAGTAAGTGCCGAGCCTAACCTCGGCGAAGTAGTGACGAGGCTAAGGCGGGGCTTTAACAATAAACCTGTGATATTAATATATATATACGATAACACAATAAAATAATTCTACACGAACAAGAAAATATATCTGAGACAATAATTATAAACAGGAAGGAAATTTAAACATATCAATTCAAATACTACAACAATAATAAATTAACACAACCGCCTCTTTCAGGCCTCAACTTTAACCAATCCTCAAGAATTTCCAAGCTTTCAAACTTTATCTTTGAATAAAAGTAGTGCTAAAATATGAAAATAGTAATATAAAATAGAAAGTTTCAAATCTTTGTTTTTCTAAAAACAAAATAGTAAAAGTAATCATTTAGCTTTTCAAATCTTTATTCTCTTTGAGAATCAGTAAATATATAAATATCATCCCTTATCGCTCCTTGTTGCAGCGTGCAACCCGCTCCCACCTGTCCTCCCTTACTGCTCCTCCCTAAATATATCATCCTTATTGCTCCTGTTGCGGCGCGCAACCCGATCCCACCTGTCCACCCTTATCACTACTTGTTGCGGCGTGCAACCCGCTCCCACCAGACATACCATATCAATTTATTCATAAAAAATTTCACAATTCAGGCCAAGCCTTTCAAGATACTGTTATTTCCACAATTTCAAACACAAAATCATATAGCTCGTAAGCTTTAACCAATATCATTTCACAATAAAACAAACCAGAATATAAGTAAACACTGTAACACTGTCAATCCAGCTCAGTCTTTTTATACTATGATAAACTCAAGAGAACATCTAACATTTTTAACACACTTACAACAACAATTGGAAATAACTTAATGAAACCCAATAAACACGCGAACCTCAACAATTATAAATAATAAACTGAATTTTTCTTATAACCTCATCAATAACCTCTCAACCATGAAACCAACAGGAATGTCAAAATATATTTATTTATTTCATAAAAACAATACCAAACCTCTCAACCATGTTTATAGTACAAGGGAACCAGTTCAAACAACAAATACTCTTTCCAAATAGTCACAACGATAACTAACAACA
>ML295159.1:0-31795 GCA_005239495.1 Nicotiana undulata
CATACGGTGAGCTGTCTTCTTGGTGTCATCCTGACAGCACCTCTGGAGCCTTCTAGTTTCATTGTGCTCAGTTTTTTGTTCCAGACTGAGGCTTGTATATTTTTGTATATATATACTTCAGTTGTTGTATCTATGTAGCCGCCCGTTGACACTGTGACACTAGTCATGGCACACACTTGTTGTAGTTATGTTGGGTTTCCGGGTTGTATATATCTGGCCTAGCTGTGGTTAAGCATGTATCTACGGCCTTCCTCATATCGCTGTTATATTACGCATTATATTTGTTATAAATTGTAAATAACTGGAATATCGAGTTCTGGGGTAGTTTCTCCTAAGGATTCATATGTTGGATTGCCTAACCTCGCCGTTAGGTGCCATCACGACCTGAACCGGGTTTTGGGTCGTGACATTTAGTTAGGTTAATTCAATTTGATTACCTAAAATCAGAGACTTAACCAATTATTAAGCCTAGGTTTAAATTAATTAATTAATCAATTTAATTAGGCTTAGTTAAGGTTAGTCAACCCATTTTTCTTAACTTAAGTTAAATGATCTGTTTTAGTTAATGAAACCTAAATTAATTATCCTAAATAGATTTTTTTTAGTTAATTACTTAAAAGGCTGTCTAAGTTAGTTTCTAGGTTGAAGGAGTTGGAATTATTTAAATGTGAGACTAAGTTAGTCATTCGTTCTTAGACTCAGTTGATTGGTCTCAACCAGTTATTTAAGACTTAGGACAACTAAGTTGTTAGCTTAGTTATTTTACCTTTCGATTAGGTCTACTAACTAAGTGCGACTAATTCCTTGTTGCCTAGTTAGCTTACTCGAATTGACTAATCATTAAAAACAGTAGTTAATTGAGTTAATGGGCTTAAATAATTTCAAGTAGTGTTTACCTAGCAATTATAGTTAACTAGCTTAAATGAGTGATTAACTCAATAATTAACCTTAGTAAAGCTGATTTTTAAACCTATTTTGATCTTAAGTGAATCATTTTATGGGAATTAAGCTAGATAGTAACTAATTAATTAGTAGCCAAACTTTTGTTGTTTTTATCAAGGGTTAATTAATTAATTTAAGATTGATTAACTAATTTGGATTAGTTATGAAACTCCTTAGACTTGGGTTAATTGATCATATAACCTACTTTTAATTACTTAGACCTAATCAGGAGATTTTATCTCATTAGAAATTAATCCAAACCAATCACACAATCAGGCCTACAATCAATCGAATAACGAACGTTATTGGCAATTAAACTAACGGCAAACAGTAATAAGAAACTCAAGACCAAAGATCTTTATTTTGATATTTCAAATTAATAACGAACATATGACTAGGCAAATAAACTCATAATCACATGGTTATCATCATTCTAGACGACTAACACTAAACTAAGAAAAAAAAAACACATAAGAGACTATGGAAAGATTCATACTAACAACCATTTTGAACAACTAAAAAGCATGATGTTTAACTTAAATAACGATGTTAATAGAAACGGAACGTAAATTGACACAAAATAAAACAGTAATCTTAATCACACGTAAATGGTTCTGCTCTCATGAGAAGAAAACTATATATATAAAAACTAAAATAGGAAAAGAGTAATCAACACAGGGATACATGAAATGATTTTTGTTCAAACTTATTTAAGACCTAATTTGCATTAATCCAATCATCTAAGCGGGTTTGGCTAATCTAAGCATACACCAATAGAAACAAGCCAATAACATGAACAAAGAAAGGACAAGAATCTAATCTCAACACTAACAAACAATTAGAGGCAGAAATAGAAGAAGAAAACAGAAAGAAAGAAAGAAGAAAAAGGAATTACAAAACTGAAATTACCTAAAAGAAGCGATTAACATGCAATTTTGGTTATAATAGTACGTAAAATAGTAAGGAAAGAGGAAGAATACCCGTTGAAGGCATTTGGCCGGAAGAAATGAAGGTCACCGGACCTTGGCCGGATTCCGGCGGGGTTTGAAAATAACTTCAACCCACATGAATCAATAGCCCTCCGCGAGAGCTATCGATCCATGTAAGTCAAAGCTATTGAAGGTCTTCGAGTCGTCTTGTAGAAGAAGGTTAGGGTTTCTGCTTTCCTGATTTCAAATTAACGGAGATTGATTGGGTTTTTGTGGAAATTGATAGTGGGACGGGGGTGAGGAGGTTGTGGGGATCATCTGGTTAAAAATTGGGGTCGATTGGAGAAGCTCCGCCGCCGGAGGCGATTTTCGGCCAGCGGAGCACGGCGGGGAAAGGGTTGGACTAGGGTGGTCCGGTGGCGGCTCCAGGCGGAGCCCGGTGGGTTGAGAGAGAGACGGGTTAAGAGATGGGGGTGTTAGACTTGTCAAAATGAAGGGGGTGGGGGTAGGTGAAACAATTATATAGTGAGGGGGTGCTTAGTTTAGGATCGTTGGATCAATGAGATACAACGGCTAGGGGCTCAAGGAGACAAAACGGGGTCGTTTGGATGGGTGTTTGGGGTTGGGCAGATCGGGTAAAAAGGTTTGGGCTTGGGTGTAGAGACCAGGTTTGGGCTTGGGGTTATTGGGTCAAAATTGAGGTTTGGGTAATTGGCCCAACTGAATTTTAGTCTTTCAACAGTCAATCCATCTAATTAATTTAAATAACTCTAATTAATTATAATTAGCTTTTAGCCTAATTTCATCTAATTATAACTTAATTAATGAATTAATTAAAAGTGCAACTATTGTTTAACACTCCTAATTATTTTAAAAAAGCATTTTTTGTAATTTTCCTAATAAAAATGATTGAATTAGACAACTAAGTATTAAATTGAAACAAAACCTACTTATGCAATTTAAATTAATTTTTTTTTTGTTATATTATAAAAAAATTAGAAGATGAATTATGACCATGCGATGCTAATAATTCACAAACAAACACTAAAAATCAACAAAAATTCATAAAATCAATTAATTTATTGAGATTTTTGTAGGATGATATGGTAAGTAAAAATCACGTGCTCACATCGGCAGGTATTATATGTGACTCATCATGAATGTACTTCATAAGCATATACACATGCAAGACAAGATGAACAGAGGACAACTCAACGGGTAACGCTAGCTCATAATCCACGTTTCCCTTCTTTTATATAATCTCATAAGGTCCAATAAATCTAGGACTAAGTTTCCCATTCTTACCAAACCTCATAACTTCTTTCATTGGTGAAACTCTCAAAAATACCTTGTCACCAACCGTGAACTCTAAGTCACGATGCCTCTTGTCAGAATAGGACTTTTGACGACACTGAGCCGCTATCAATATTTCTCTTATTAGCTGGACTTTTTCTAAGGCCTCACAAACAAACTCTGGACCAATCAACGACACCTCTGCTGGTTCAAACTAACCAATTGGAGACCTACATCTTCGCCCATACAACGCTTCATAAGGAGCCATACCAGTGCTGGCCTGATAACTATTATCGTAAGCAAATTCTATAAGTGGAAAGTGATCATCCCAATTACCTCCAAAATCTATAACACATGCTCGCAACATATCTTTGAGAGTGTGAATGGTCCTTTCTACCTGACCATCGGTCTGTGGATGGAAACCGGTGCTCAAATAGACCTTGGTACCTAATATTTTCTAAAATGCCTGCCAAAAATGAGTTGTGAACTAAGGGCCTCTGTCAGAATATGATTGAAACTAGAGTACCATGCAGTCGGACTATTTCTTTGATGTACAACTGCGCATACAACTCTGCGGAATCTGTCGTCTTTACTGGTAAGAAATTCGCGGACTTTGTCAGTCGGTCTACAATAACCCAAATTAAATCATGCTTATGGTATGTGCGAGGTAGACCTACTAAGAAATCCATATTAATCATCTCCTATTTCCATTGTGGTATCTCTATATCTTGAGCTAGGACATCAGGCCTCTGATGCTCGGCTTTGACTTGCTGGCAATTCAAACATTTAGCCACATGATCCGCTACTTGCTTCTTCATGCCTTTCCACCAATACAACTCTTTCATGTCAAGATACATTTTGGTAGCACCTGGGTGGATAGAGTACCTCGAACTGTGAGCTTCTTTCATTATGGCCTTCCTAAGACCATTTACATCAGGCAAACATAATCGATCATTCAACTTCAAAACTGCGCCACTTCCTAGAGTGAAAGCAGTGATTTATTTGTTTCTAACTCCTTCTTTTCACTTCACTAAGTACGGATCTTCGTCTTGCTTAGCCTTAACATGCGCAACTAGAGAGGATTGTGCTAAGGCATAAGCAATTATACCTCCTTCTTCGGTGTCATCCAGTCTGATTCCATCATTTGCCCGGTTTTGAATTTCTCGACCCAAAGTTTTCCTTTGTACTACAGGATGGGCCAAGACACCCATTAACTTCCTACTAAGTGCATCTGCTACCACATTAGATTTGCCCGGGTAATAAAGGATATTGATGTCATAATCTTTCAATAGCTCAAGCCACCTTCTCTGTCTCAAATTTAATTCTTTTTGCTTGAATATGTACTGGAGTCTTTTGAGATCTGTAAGTACTTCAGAATGCTCGCCATAAAGGTAGTGACGCCATATCTTTAATGCAAACACCATTGCTGCAAGTTCCAAGTCGTGAGTGGGGTAGTTCTTTTCATGATTCTTTAACTGCCTGGAAGCATAAGAAATAACGTTTCCATCTTGCATAAGAACACAACCAAGACCCACTCTGGAGGCATCACAATACACTATGAACACACCTGAACCTGTCGGCAAGGTTAACACAGGTGCAGTGGTCAACCTCTTCTTTAATGCAAACACCATTGCTGCAAGTTCCAAGTCGTGAGTGGGGTAGTTCTTTTCATGATTCTTTAATTGTCTGGAAGCATAAGCAATAACGTTTCCATCTTGCATAAAAACACAACCAAGACCCACTTTGGAGGCATCACAATACACTATGAACACACTTGAACCTGTCGGCAAGGTTAACACAGGTGCAGTGGTCAACCTCTTCTTTAAATTTTGAAAACTCTGCTCACAAGCGTCTGACCACTGGAACTCAACTGCTTTCTGGGTCAACTTAGTTAATGGATCTGCAAGTGAGGAAAATTCCTCTACATACCTTTTATAGTAGCCAGCTAACCCCAAGAAACTCCTGAATTCGGTTGGCGTTGTCGGCCTTGGCCAGTTTTTGACTGCTTTTATCTTCTGAGGATCTACTTTTATGCCTTCACTAGATACCACGTGGCCTAAGAATGCCACTGACTGCAATCAAAACTCACATTTTGAAAATTTGGCATAAAGCTCATTCTCCTTCAAGGTCTATAAGGCTATCTTAAGGTGTTCGGCATGCTCATCCTTGCTCTTAGAGTATACCAAAATATCGTCTATAAACACGATAATAAAGGTATCAAGGAATGGATTGAAAACTCTATTCATGAGGTGCATGAATGCAGCTGGAGCATTTTTTAACCCCGAAGGACATTACTAGAAATTCATAGTGCCCGTAGCGAGTTCTAAAGGCTGTTTTAGATATATCTTCTTCTCTGATTTTCAACTGATGGTACCCCGAACTCATGTTTATCTTTGAAAAGTACTTTGCACCCTGAAGTTGATCAAATAAGTCATAAATTCTTGGAAGTGGGTACTTGTTCTTAATGGTAACTTTATTCAACAACTGATATTCGACGTACATTCTGAGAGATCCATATTTCTTCTTGACAAATAGGACCGGGGCACCCTAAAGTGAAACATTCAGCCTGATGAAGCCCTTGTCAAGAAGGTCTTTCAATTGTTCTCTCAACTCATTAAGTTCTGATGGAGCCATCCTATAAGGAGGTATAGGTATGGGTTGAGTTCCTGGCATGAGATCAATGCCAAAATCTATGATTCTTTAAGGAGGAAGTCCGAGAAGGTCATCTGGGAAAACTTCTGGAAATTCTCTAACAATGGGCATAAATTGGAGAGCTGGTGGGTCTAATTCTGGATTAATGATGTGAGTTAAATAAGCGAGACACCCCTTACCGATCATTCGTTGTGCCTTAAGGTAAGAAACAAACTTACCTACCAGCGATGCTAAATTACCCTTCCACTCTAAGACTTTTTCATTTGGAAATTGGAACCTGACTATCTTGGCATGACAGTCTAACATGTCATAGCAGGAAGATAACCAATTCATACCCATGATCACATCGAAATCCACCATATCTAACTCTATGAGATCGGCCTTGGTGTTGCGACCATCGACTGAAACTATACAACCTCTACGGACTCTTGTGAGTTTCACTGACTTGCCAAATGGAGTAGATACTAGGAATGGCTCACTAAGTTGTTCAGGTTCTAGCCCGAGGTTAATTGAAAAGTATGGAGACACATATGAAAATGTTGAACCCATATCAATTATGGCATAAGCATTGTGTGAGAAGACTAACAATACAATTGTAATAACTTCTGTAGATGCCTATACACTCTGACGATCAAGTGTAGCAAACAAACGAGGTTGTCCCCCTCCCTGAGTAACTCAATCTGTACCTCTGCCTTCCCCATGCCTGGTCTGATTTTGAGAACCACGAGCCTAAGGTGGTGCAAATGCAGTAGCTGAGGAACTAGAAGAATGAGTTGATCCACCATTGAAATTACGTCGCAATTTGGGAAGTTGGCCTTTATATGACCAATGTATCCACAATGATAGAAACCATGGAACCCGAGCTTACACTAACCTGAATGTTGTCGCTTACATGTTCCACAAAAGCCTTGTTGGTGTGAATGTTGTTCAACATGACTCTAGCTATGTGAGGATTGTGTCCTAAAATCCTTATTCTAGCGAGACTGGTTTCCATAACTCTAAGTACGTTGGAAGGAAGACCCACCACTTGACTAATGACTGGACTGAGCAGGTGCTACTGACTTCTTATTAGAGGAATCCCTTCACCTCCACTGGATGTACCATTAAACATGTGCGTTGTCCAGGCTTTCTTGTTATGCTCTTTTTCTTCTCTCATTTGTTGTCTGTATTTTTCTAAGTGTTTGGTGAATACCACAACAAAGGAGAAGGTTGTCATCCCTACTTTTGCAGTCGGTGTCGCAACCTTAATGTTGTAAGCCAAACTGCCAACAAACCTGTAACAACCCGACCTATTATTTTGAGAATTTAAGCTCCGTTCGGTGGCGTAAGGTCTTGAGCAGCTTCACATTGTGTATATCGACCTGCGTGCATGGTCGAATTCAGTTACCGGATGATCCAGAGTCAAATTGGAAGGAAAATTTCAAGTTTTGGAAGCTTAAGCGATAGAAATTGACCGGAGGTTTGACTTTTGAGTAAACAACCTCGGAATGAGTTTTGGGTAATGTCATCAGCTTTGTATGGTGATTTAAGACATACGCACACGTCCGAAATTGGTTTTGGAGGTCTGTAGAGTAATTTGAGGTAATTCGGCGAGAGTTGGAAATTTGAGAAGTTTGACCATAGCTGACTTTTTGGTATATCGGGGTTGGAATGCAATTTTGAGAGTTGGAGTAGCTCCTAGATGTCAATTGGGACTTGTCTGCAAAATTTGGCGTCATTCCGAGTTGAATTGATAGGTTTCGGCACGAGTTATGATATTTGAAGATTTGAAAGTTCATAAGTTCGAATTATGGTTTCATTCATCGTTTTGGTGTTTTTTTAATGTGATGTGAGACCTCGGGCGAGTCCGTGTTAGGTTATATGACTTGTTTGGGTGATTAGACGGGTTCCCGGGGGCCTCGGGTGTGTTTCGTATGGGCTTCGGATCAATTTTATTTTGTTCTTCACTGCTGATTCTGTCTTTTGTTTTTTTTTTCTTTTATGCGATCGCATAGTGTTGCTCTGACCCACCCAGTCCTTACTTCACCGGGTTCGCATAGATACGTTTGCGATCGCGGAAGTCTACTTTCTCCTTCTTCGCGTTCGCATCTACAACATCGCGTTCACAAAGTAGAAAATGGGGTTGAGGGCAGATGGCCTTTCTTTCTTTGCGTTCGTTTAGGAGCCTCTACGGTCGCGTAGCTTTCCTGTTCTTCTTCTCCGCTTCCGCATTCCCATTGTCGCGTTCGCGATGCACAACTGGACAGTATCCATTTTCTCCCTTATACGTGATCACATAAGTACCTTCGCGATCACATAGCACCTTTTGGCCAACATAGATTTTTCTTCTACACGATCGCATACCTTCTCACGCGATCGCGATGCTCAAAAATCTGGGCAGACAAAGTATAATAAAAAATCGAGGGTTTCATCATTTTTATCATATTTTGACTTCTAGAGCTCGGTTCTTGGCGATTTTTGATGGGTTCTTCAACTAGAATTAAATATATTCCATGATTTATCTTTATTTTCATCATTGAATTTTTGTTTTGAGTTGAGGAAAATGTTGGTTTTGAAAGAAAATTTCTAAAATGAAAAATCATGATTTGAGGGACCAAATGGTATCGGATTTCGTAAAATTTGTCAGGTTCCGAGGTGCGGGTCCGGGGGTCGACTTTTGGGTCGGATTTTATACTTTCGTAAAGATTGAAACTTTATTATTCAGAATAGTTCCTTATACGATTTATGTGTGTTTTGGAGTTATTATAGTTGGATTTGAGCCGTCCCGAGGTCTTTTCGCCCGAGAAGTCCATTTTAGAGTACCGGGTTGTCGTCTTCGAGGTAAGTATCTTGTCTAACCTTGTGTGAGGGAACTACCCCTTAGGATTTGAGTCTTCTATGTTTATTATAGCCCGTGTACGCAAGGTGACGAGTGTGTATCCAAACTTGTTTGTATGACGTTGGCCTTTTAGAGTTCTAGGGTCTTTATATTCCCTGTGTATGAAGTTGTAATTGTTATATCTGAGTTCCTGGTTGCTAGTTTCATCTCTTCCTGCTTAAACTAGAAATTACTTGCTTGGTTTCCCTTGTTGCCTATTTTATCTTAAGACTTAACTGAAGACTTTACTTCTTCTACCATCATGTTATATTTCCCTTCATAAACTGCCTGTTTAACTAGAATTAGTATAATCTCGCCCTATAATTGTTTAGCTGTAATTGAAGTTGCAATTATTTTTAGCTACTTACCTTCATTTATATTGTGGAAGAATATCTCATAATTATTCAACCTTAAGAAGGAATTTAGGTAGCCTACACCTTAGTCGACTTGTCGTATTTGGAATTTCTCGACTTGCGTTGACTTCTTGCTGTGAACTTGAATATCGTGAATCGTTGTTATATTTGTTTTGTTTTCCCCTCGTTACATTGTTTCTCTTTGTGTTTGGCATTCCCTTAAGTGACTACTTCTTATGAGTGAGTTTTACCATTCTTGTGATTTAAGTTCTTGTATTGATTTGCTCGTCGTACATTGGATTCTATCAATTGTTGCGTTTGTAACTGTTGTGTCGAAGTACGATGTTTCTGTCGTGTTATAGCTGTCATCTTTTTTGGTTGCATTGCATATTTAAATTGGGACTACAGACGTATTCTGAGAGATCCCCCTGTACTGCATACTTAAATTGGGACTACGGACGTATTCCGGGAGATCCCCCTGTACTGCATATATAAATTGGGACTACGGACGTATTCCAGGAGAACCCCCTGTACTGCATATTTACTTTGGGACTACGGACGTATTTCGGGAGATCCCCCTGTACTGTATATTTAAATTGGGACTACGGAAGTATTCCGGGAGATCCCCATGTACTGCATATTTACTTTGGGATTACGAACATATTCCGGGAGATCCCCAGCACTGCATATTTATTTTGGGACTACAGACGTATTCCGGGAGATCCCCCTGTACTACATGATAAATTCTGAACTACGTAATGGCATCCCGGTAAATTTATCTTGAAGAATTATATGTTTGAAAGACTATTATTTCAAAAGATATGTTTGAAAGGCATTTATCTTGAAGGAAACTATGTTAGACAAACATTTATTGGAAAGGTACATTTGAAAAGATTTTATTGAAAGTAATTACGTTTGAGGATTTCGTTCTGTAAAGTATATTTATATATCTTCGGAGGAAGTATAATTCAAAGGAAAATTTCTAATTGAAATGATTATATTTTTAAAGTTTGCAATATAAACTTGCGGTTGAAAGGGTTTTACTTGAGGATTAGACAAAATTATTGGTGTTGTTGGCTAAGACCTGATGTGAGAATTAATGCAGTGCTGAGTTACCAGTGTTCTTACCATTTTGTGGTTTTCCGATTTTTGGCTTGTATTTCCTTCCATCTTTATGTGTATTATTATGTTGCTCTGTTGTTGTTTGTTGTATTTCCTTTCGCATTGTAGTTGTTCTGTTGGTTACTATGTTGTGTAGTCATTAGATAGATGTCATATTTTGTCACTTTCTATATTTATGCATGTTTGATTTATTACACCAGTGGGTGTCTTGACTAGTCCTCGTCACTACTTCACCGAGGTTAGTCTTGATACTTATTGGGCACCGTTGTGGTGTGCTCATGCTACTCTTCTGCATATTTTTGTGCAGATTCCAGGTTTTCGCATAGCGGGACGATTGATTATTAGTAGCGTGGTTCCTGTTGTGGATACTCAAGGTAAAACCGCTTTAGCGTTCGCAGTTTCGGAGTCACCTTCTTATATTTTTGTTCATACATTATTGTATTTATTCCGAACAGTGGTAATTAGAGATTTTAGTGTAAATTCTTTAAAGTTTATGACTTGTACTCGCCAGGTTTTGGAAATGATATTCAAAGCATAGATAGTTATTTCAAAAAGTTTATAAAAGTTTGATATTATGATTTATGTTATTTAATATTAGGCTTACCTAGTCCTTAAGACTAGGTGCCATCACGATACCCAACGAAGGAAAAATTGGGTCGTGACAAAACCTGTGAATCTTTGCTTTTTCTGTCTTAAACATGTGAGGAGCATGCTTAGCTAACCTTATGAATTCCATGTAGTACTTTTGCACACTTTTATTCCCTTGCTTGAGGTGTTCGAACTCTGTAGCCTTAGCTTTCCTATCCTCTTCCGGGATAAAGTTATCCATGAAGGCCTCTTCAAATTCTTCCCAAGTAGGCGTACCATCATCTTCATCTCTTTCCTTTTCCCACGTCTCAAACCAAGCGCCTGCCACATCTCTAAGCTGGTAAGAAGTCAGCTCCACAACTTTATCATCAAATGCTTTCATCGCTCGGAAGGCTTTCTTGACACTCTTCAACCACAACATTGGATCTTCATCAGCTATAGAACTATGGAACAATGGAGGACTCAACTTCAAAAATTCATTCACTCTTGAGGACTCAGAATTGTTCTGTCTATTTGATTGAGGTGGAATCTCATATGTTCTCTCATTCTGGTTGGCCATTAAGGCTTTAAACATCTCCATAGCACTGTTGAAAGCATTAAACATTTAACCCACCTATGAAGATATAATTGTCTGAGCCGGAGCTGTTGTTGGGGGCTATACTGGATCCTAAGGTACTGGATCATCATGCTCCACCCCTTCTTCATGTTCAACCCAGAGTACTTGGACCCCCTTTGTGGATTTACCCCTCCTTTTCTAAGTTGAAGCCTTCTTAGTTGTACCTTGAGCCACAATAGCAGCAATAGTTTTTTGAGCAGCATCCTGAGTGTCGGTGTCACAATTGTGAGTATGAGCCATTTATGCGAGATTTGGAGAAACGAATACATTAGATAATTTCTTAGAGGTAGGATCTACTGCACGATCTAAAGTATAAAAAAATTAGACTTTTCCCAAATGCTTGTAGCCTCATGTTTATAAGTATGGTACGCTTCATACCCATAAACAAGACTCTACTAACACGGCTTCATAGACCCCTAGGACACCACAAACCTGAGGCTCTGATACCAAGTTTGTCACTACCAATTTTTTGAACAAGTCGTGACCGGCACCCGATCCCAAAACATGATCGAGTGAACCATCTGTGCTTATCAAATCTATTATAACTTCAAACATTATTATGCAACAAGGCAATACTTTAATCAAATACTTTTGATTAATTTAAATATTTAAAATAAATCAACTCCAAAACTTTATTTGTAGTAAATATTGAAATATTGCTAAGTTATTATAAAAAACATATGAATCTTAACCCACCTACCGTGTTTATGAAGCCTCTACTGCTAAACTGACGCACTGCTCAGGATATGAGATTTTCTGGCCAGTTCTCTAAGTAAACAAAGAAATAGCTAAATAAAGCTGACTCTAAGGAATACTCCATGAACAAAAGCGGAGCTCACCAATAGTACTGGATGTGAGAGAAGTCCTAACCCGTAGTCTGCTCGCCTGCAAAACCGATTCTTATGTTGTACTGCTGACCAACGTAAGTTCCCAAAATAGAATATCAGTATCATCTATTGTACTCAGTGAGCCTCAACGTCAGGGGATGAAACTTTAATAACATATACATTACGAGAAAAGATTCTAAATGCATGTAAAACATAAAGCTTATAAGAACATTTCTAAAATAATTGTATAATAGCAGTTTATCAATATTCTAGAAGAAATCCTTTTCATTTTCTTTCCATAAAAATTATTTCACTTTATACTTTGGGAGTTCCAACTATCCTTATCTATTTCTGTCATAGTCACCGTGTGATCGGCACGGGTTCGATCCCAACCTGATCGAATAGGCTCAATCCACGAGTTGCCACTCACTTCATGGTTCTCAGAGCTCATGTATCATACCTTAGCCTGGCTAAGAAAATTCTCCGTAACGAGACTCTCGACTCATATGCTCCCTACTATGGCACAAGTAGTTTCAGGAAGTCAACACTTTGGTCAGGACCCTCGGCCTGGACGATGACCCTTTCTCAGAATAAAGGATACTCTAAAAAAAATCTTATCTCTCTAAAACTTTTTCTTGTGACTTATCGAGTCTAAATCTTTTCTGGAACATCCTATACATACTCATACCGGTATCCTTAAATGTAAAGCATGACATAAGAATGAAATAAACATTCAAAAGTATATCCATAGATTCTTTCTTCTTCATAAATTTTCAACATGAAAATGGCATATAAGAACAACACAAAAATCTGAAAATTTATGAACATATATCATAATAAATCATCTAAACTTTTGCTAAAATAATTCTAAGTTAATATGTACTCACTCGCCCCAATTAAGTACATATAAACTCTTTTAAGCAATTCATCAAACACCTTGTATGTGTGCTTTTGTAAGTTAAACCACTTTAGTAAAGCGTTATATCAACTCACCCCAAAACTCCTCGAGCCAATACGTAGGCCCCAGTCTAATTTATACCTGTCAAATAATGGATTCTACAACAATCAGTGCATTTTAATTAATTATAAAGTTTCACACCTAAACATGAAATTTATTGTTGATATAGAGAAAGAGGGGAATTAACTATTCACTTCTTACCTATTACTACTGTAGGGTAATAGACAATAGGAAATTTTATATATATGAGTTTAATAATTAGTGATTTGTAAAGAATCCTAGATTTTCCGTTGCCTGCGTGAGTAAGCACCCTCTGTTTCGTGGCTCTATGTTTCGTGTCATCTAAGGCTTTTGCAATTTGCCTTCTGCCCTTTACGCGAATGATAGAACTTGGTTCTTTATTCTTAAGGCTTAAAGCCTTTTGTTCCATCAACCCATTTATGGGCTTTAGGTCATTTTCCCCCTTTTTTTTTTACTTAACTAATAATTAATGATACTCACCTTTAATAATTAATAATATTAAAATTATTAATATTTCCCAATTATATATCCAATTATTTATACATAGAAAAGTAACTCAAAAATCAATCACAAGGATGTAAATCCGTAATAGAAATAATTTAAGATTAAAAAATAAATAAATAAATTCTATATTTTGTATGTCGTGAAATCTTTATAGATTTGAAGAGTATTACACGCAGAAGCGCAATCGAGGTGCGTAGAAATGATCGCACATGCGGAGTTTGTTCGCAGATGCGATCCTAGTGTATTTTCTCCTCTTTCGCGGATGCGGACTCATTCTCGCAATTGCGAGTCCACAGAAGCGGTAATTATATCACATGTGCGAGATCATTGGAGGGAGTTTTGCAATTCTTTAACTACTCAATTCCATTTCATTTGATCTCATTTCTCTTCGGACTACTTTCACCTAAACATTTAGCAATGCACTCTAAAAATTACCTCATATTATAATTAACGGATACAAAAGCTAAGAAAAGCGACTAAAATAAGTGGTAAATTCACCACTCATCACGTATAGATCCTGGAGCTGAGTAGTTGTGAAAGACGAAGCTTTGCATTGAAGACGTACCAACGTTCCAGATTCAGGCTACCTTTTGTTCATGGTAGTTTATGACTTCATTTCTGTTTATGCACACTTAAAAAAAGTCGTATTTATTCTTCATCCAGTTTTGTAAATCTAAATCATAGTGGTGTATGACTTGTACTACCAATCCTTGGGATAGTTTTATTGAATTCTCTTTCAGACTTGGTTAATAATATTGATAATTTCTCATTATAATTGTAACTTATATTGTCTGGCTTACCTAGCGGGTTGGGTTATGTGCCATCATGACTTGGTGACTTTTTGGGTCGTGATACCTTTAGATGATCATTTTATTATTTTTCATGTTTACTTTTATTATTTCTCTCATTATTTATCCTTTTATTTTCTTGTTCGTACTCTTGCTTTTTAAGTGCACAAGTTTATAAGTAGGTGTCTTGCAGTGGCGTAGACAGAATTTTCGCGAAGGGGGTTTAAAAAGAAAAACGTTAAAATATATTGTAGCTTGTGGGAATTGAACTGATGACATTACAAAGGTTTTGAACCCCCTTGACCACTAAGCTACACTTTTGGGCTATGTCAAGGGGATTTAAAACTTAATATATAGAGGTAAAAAATAGATTTTGCCTTAAATATACAGTGTAATTGTTCGGCGAAAGGGGTTCGGATGAACCCCCTTCCGCCCCCTAAATCCTCCCCTGGTGTCTTGTCATAGGCTCGTGACTACATCGTTGGATTATGCTCGACACTTACTGAGTACATTAGGTCGGTTGAGCTCATACTATACTTTTTTATATTTTTTGCGTAGATTCCGACATTGGTCCTAGTTGTGTTCTGAGGGGTGACTAGATTGGACACTCGGGGAGACACGAGGTAGTGTTGTATGTTCGTTCGTAGACTCTGGAGTCACCGTCTTTATCTTGTTACTGTTTTATTGTATCAGGCAGTATTGTACTTCATTTCAGACCTTGTAGTTAGTAGTCATTAGATGCTCATGTACTCCGTAACACCAGTTTTGGGAAGTGTTTTATGTCAGTTGTATCGTTTTAGCCTTATCATGTTGTAGGAGATTTTTCTCTTTATTTATGATATATGATGCTGCTAAATGCTTAGTTTGTTTTATTTATTAATGTTATTGTCTAGCATGTTGGTTAGGCGTGGACCCCATGGTTGGAATTTTGGATGGTGAGACATTTTCAACTGTTGTCTATCTCTATATCCATAATCTGGGAATTGAGCGGTGCTTTTGTTTAATTTATATATATATTATTACACAAATTTTCCATTAATGAAAAAAGTATCTTTACAAAGTCAGGTAAATCTGTACCATTTACCTCCAAAATTCAGCTACACTAGGAGTCTCAGATAAGTACAATTTACTACTCCTATCCTTAGGTCACTAAAATTGGAAACATCAATTTATCTAAGTAATACAGTTGCTAAGTTAAGGATAGCAATTTATATCTCACAAAGTCGACTGCCAACTAGCTATGGTTAATGGTTCTGCCTCTGATATGGATATGCAGTGCAATTTCTCAAGAAATCTTCTCAATATCATATCTACCATTCTCGAATCTCAAGGAATTCCTCTCATGCCAAATATTGAAAATCAGTATAGCAAATGTACAGCTTGTGATCGAGGCATTGCTAGTTTTCATCTTTGCCAGATTATATACACATTGAACTTCTTCTTGCCATGTTCCAATTGATCTCTAATGTCCAAGCCAATGCAGCGGCCTAGACCATAGTTTTCAAGTGTATGAACAAATGAAGAACAGATGGCTAAAAGTTTTTACATCGTTAGCACAGAATGCGCAGTCCATAGGCACTTGAACTCCAAATTTCTAGAGTCTATCTATAGAAGGTAGTCTTTATTGTACAACAAATCATAAATTGAATTTGAACCTAGGATGTATCTGAGTGTAAAAAATAGAACTCTTGTAAGGAGCTTTTGGGATTTTAGGAATCAAACTAACGTATGCTTTCTTAATCTAGAAACAACCATCTTTTGCTATCATAGTCAGTCTTTGGTCAAGTGTGCCTTTAAGAGAGTCCATCTTCAGTAATGTGTCTCTTCTATCAATAATATTCTCATCAACCAAGGTGCAGTCTTTAGTGTGTTCATGTTTTCTAGGTTTTTTTGCTTTATGTAGTAATAGTGTGTGTATCTATCTGATCTAGCGAGAGTCTTTTTCAATGGAAATGGCCCATAGTTGTTTCAGTATAGCAACTTTGTTTCAAAGACCCCAAGTTCATCACACAACCCGCCAGCACCTTTAGGTTGACAAATTATGTCCCAAAAAACCAAGGCTTTTTTTGATGTCACACATGTTCCTGTCCATAGAAGCTTCTAAGACCAAATATGTTTATATTCTAACCAAAACAGACTTAATTAGTTAAAGCCTACTAGAGTAAAAGAGCATCCTAGCTGACCAACAGTTCACCCTTGATTTGATTCTCTCAACCAGAGGGGGACACTAATTGATGGTCAAATTCTTTGTAGACAAAGCCACTCTTAAGTACTTGAATGGGACAGAGCCTTTTGTTTTGTGTAGCCCAAAAATTGCATAATATCCTCTTTTGCATCTGGGGCCAGGATAACATCATAGATGGAACTCTTATCTGTAGTGGCTTGCAGACTAGATGCACAAGATAACTTTTGAAAGGTCTCCTCCTGGATTGTCGTAATGGATTTTGTGTCAGCCCTGCATAACATGAGCAAATCATTAACAAAACATACATGAACCACTACAAGTCTTTTACACATTCGTTTTAATTTGAACTCCTTGTTCATTGCTAGCTGGTTCATCTCCCTTTGCAAATATTCTATTGATATAACAAAAAGGTATGGCCACATAGGATCCCCTTACCTTATACCCCTCCTAGCCTGAAAAGGTTTTGTTATGACACTATTAAGCACCAGGGAATAAGAAACTGTAGTCAACGCTCCATTACCTAGTTGATGAATTTTTATGGACTCCAAGATTGGTCATCACACTCCTTAGAAAGTGCCAGTCAAGAGTATCATAAACCTTCCTAAGATCAACTTTAAGAATAAACATAGGAGACATGCCTTCCTAGTGTAACCGTTAAAGATAATAATTCTCTGAACCCTTAATGAATGCTAATTGTGAGTAGCCAATTATATCATGTATATCCCCTTGAGCCTCACAGTCAAGACTTTTGCAACACTCCTATATAAGGTAGAGCAACATGCTATTGGCCTATAGTCCTTCACCTGAGAGGGAGAGGGGACTTTAGGTACTAAGATAATGGCAATACAATTCCAAGATTTCATCATCTTGCCAGTAGAAAAGCAGTGTAACACTGCAGCATATACGTCCATCTTTACTATCTCCCAGTGCTTTGTGAAGAACTCTATGGGGTAGCCATCAACCCAAGGTGCTTTATCTATTGGCATATCTTTTATAGCAGCATCAATATTTTCCTCAGTAACCTCTTCAATCAGCCTTTGTTATTGTATCCTTGTAAGACATGATCCACTTTTGGTTACTATGGTATTAGGGCATGGCATTACTCTATTACTATCACCCATAAGTTTGGTGAAAAATGACAGGAAATCTGCTTCCACAGCCTTTGGATCAGTCACTTTAATTCCCACCTTATTGTATATGGAAGATATAGTATTCTTTCTAGATCTGATTTTTAATTGCACATGAAAGTACTTGCAGTTTGAAACCCCACTATCAATCAAAAAAGCTCTGGATTCTTGCCTCATCACTTTCTTTTAGACAGAACTCCGCCTTTCTATCTCACTAATGAATGCCTTCTCTTGATCAAGCAAAGACTGGCAGAAAGGTTGAGTCACTATAGTACTCTTCAGGCTTTGTGTAGCTTGATTCAACTTCTGTGCATAGGAAGCAATAATAGAGTTCAAGTCTTTGAGCTCAATCTTGAGTTTTGCAGTTTCTACCATATGATGGTCATAACATCACCCCTCATATTCTGCTGCCAAACTCTCCTAACCAGTTCCGAGAAATCCTGGTGTTCCATGATAGTAGTGTAGAGTTTAAATGGTTTAAGATGAATACTAACTCTTTTCTAGCATTGTATAAGTATAGGGGAATGTTAGAAACTCCTGGTGTTAGGTAATCAGCTTCTACATGGCCAAATTGTTAAATCCAGTAGAAGTTCCCAAATGCCCAATCTATCTTGATATACATAATACACTCTACTACCAGCTTCTTGTGTATTACACCAAGTGAAGAATCGTCCCTTTTCTATTAGTGGAGTTAGCTGAAGATTATCCATAAGGCCCTTGAAATCTTGTATTTCAGTTTGTGTCACTGGCTGGCCAATCCTATCCTCTGTTAAAAGTACATTACTAAAGTCTCAACGGTAATTCAAGCACTTTGAATTTGAGCCCCAAAGTCTGTAAGTCATGCCATAAAATGTCTCTATGTTGTTGCTCACTTTTGGAATATATCACTGTCACCAATTCAGACAAATTAGCTGTCGAGTTTTTCACAATGCATTGGATGAATTGTTCATGTACATGAAGAATTTGGACTGTGTGATGTCTCTTCCATAGTTACTGTAGACAATAAATGTTAGTAAACAGTGTTTGTAAAATAATTCTGGAGATAATAAAATAATATTAAAATAGAAATGTAAACGAAATAAAAACCAACTCGAGCCCACTGAATTCACAGTGTTTCCTTAAGGAATTTAATCCCCTCCTAGTACCCAAGGTTATGGATTATTTCCTACCAGAATAGAACGAATTACACACTGATGTAGTGGTACTTCAAACCCCAGTGTTTCAGCGAACACAAAGTTCGGTAGCAAATCACACTTACTGTTGCTTTCTTTGAAGTTAAAATATGCAGAAGAAAGGAGAAGAACTCAGAAATTCGTACGAAAAATCTAAGATAATGGGCTTGTATTTATAGCCAATGTTGGGCTGAAATCTAAAGAGGTGCAACTCTTCAGAATGATTATTTTTGCAAAACGGCCATAACATAAATGGCTATTTACTCAACAATAAATAGGGAAAATTGAATATGGTAGTTAATTTTCTATTACAAAAACAGAAAACCGAAAAATGGATAACGCAATTGGATTTAATATTAATATTTATTTTAATATTAATATTTTGTTATTAAAACGAATATTTAATAACATTTCTGCTAATATTTACTACTAACAAATAAATTTGGTCCAAAAATTAATCAATCTATCGATTTGACCGAATCCAAAGCCGAAGCCGAAGCCGAGCGAGCGACGACGGCGGCGCGAGGCTTGCCTTCTTCTCAACTCTTTATGAGCTAGAAAAAGAGCAATGGTTTATATACCCATCAAAAACCTTTTCCTCTTCCCATATAGGAAAATCAAGGAGGGGAACTCAAATATTAGTCAAATATTTTATTTTTCCCTCCATTTCCCATTCAACCTATTTTAAGCATTAATAGCTTTAAAAAACCCCAAAAATCGCTCACATGAATGGGGAATGGCTATATCACGGAAGTATGCATGAAAAACTGTGTGATTCGCAAGCAAGGATTAATTGCATATGGATAAGTAGGTTTCCCTTTGAACTTTCCATAGTGAACTTATGTCGGATATACTCGATCAATTGGTAGATTTGATATCTTTGAACCGTCGAACTTTTGTGTATACCTAGACAACCATAAGTCACACAACCAACCCTTAACCGTCTTTGGTTCTCATTATTGTGTTCATTTTAGCCATGAACACCGCCTGGTTTCATAAGTTCATAGAGAACTGGCCTTGCAAAATTCTCCTTGAAGCGGCTAACACTTCACACTTACATAGGTGATTCCTAAACGTGTTATCCCGTAGATACACTATTCGATATACCCCGTATCAAGTTTAGAAATTATTAAAAAGCCTTAATGTTTTATCCTTGATACTGAACATTGTCTCATCACGAGAATGGACCAAAAGTTTAGTTGACAATATTGAATCGTCATAATAACTTTGTTTGATCTCCTTGAACCTAGATCTTGGGATCTCCAGTCTTCTAGGTAGAGTTACCGCCACTATGACTTGTTCTCGGCCATAGTCCCATTCCCCTTGATGATTTCTCAACTACATCTCTAGTTAGGCCTTTTGTAAGTGGATCCGACACATTATCACTTGACTTTACATAGTCAATCGTGATAATTCCTCTAGAGAGTAATTGCCTAACGGTTTTATGTCTTCTTCGTATATGACGAGATTTACCGTTATACATAACGCTCCCTGCCCTTCCAATTGCCGCTTGACTATCGCAATGTATGCATATTGGTGCCAACGGTTTGGGCCAAAATGGAATGTCTTCAAGGAAATTCCGGAGCCATTCAACTTCTTCACCGACTTTATCTAAGGCTATAAACCCAGCCTCCATTATAGAGCGAGCAATACAAGTTTGTTTGGACGACTTCCAAGATACCTCTCCTTCACTAATAGCGAATACATATCCAATTGTGGACTTGAAATCAGTTGATCCGGTGATCCAATTTGCATCACAGTATCCCTCAATGACCGTAGGATATTTACTGTAGCGCAAAGCAAAGTCCTGGCTATGTACTAAATACCCCCAAAACTCGTATCATGGCCATCCAATGAGATTGACCTGGATTGCTCGTATATCGACTCAATTTACTTATAGCACAAGTTATATCTGGTCGTGTACAATTCATGATGTACATTAAGCATCCCAACACATGAGCATAATCCAATTGTGATATGATTTGGCCTTTGTTCTTGCTAATGCAAGATTCATGTCAATTGGAGTCTTTGAAACTTTAAAGCCCAAGTGCTTGAATTTTTCAAGTACTGTCTTAATATAATGAGATTGTGACAATGCCAGACCTTGAGAAATCTTATGGATCTTAATTCTCATAATTAAACCAGCAACTCCCAAGTCTTTCATATCAAACTTGCCAGTTAGCATACGCTTATTCGCATTTATGTTGGCAATGTCATTACTCATTATTAGCATATCATCCACATATAAGAAAACAATGACTATGTGATTTGTAACATTTTTTATGTACACACATTTATCACATTCATTTATTTTAAAACTATTTGAAAATATTGTTTGGTCAAATTTCGCATGCCATTGTTTGGATGCTTGTTTTAATCCGTAAAGGGACTTAACAAGTCTACATACCTTCTTTTCTTTACCTGGAACCACAAACCCTTCAGGTTGTTCCATGTAAATTTCTTCNTAACGTCCGTATGGACGTAATTCTTGTATCTGGAGAGTATGTATCAAAATAGTCTAGACATTCTCGTTGTCTATACCCTTTGACCACAAGTCTTGCCTTATATTTGTTAATAGTGCCATCATCTTTCATTTTCCTCTTAAATATCCATTTAGAACCCAACGGTTTATTTCCAGGAGGAAGATCAACCAATTTCAATGTATGGTTGTTCAATATGGATTCTATTTTACTATTGACTGCCTCTTTCCAGAATAATGATTCCGAAGAAGAAATAGCTTCATTAAATGTTTGATGCTCATTCTCAATAAGAAATTCACAAAATATTGTCCAAATGAAGTACACGTTCTTTGACTATTACTATGTCTTGGATCCTCATGATTAAATGTACTTTCTTTTGTTTCTTCCCGAGGTTGTTTAGATCCTTCACCAATCAACTCACATTCCTTTTTATACGGATATATATTTTTAAAGAACTCAGCATTATCTGATTCTATAACCGTATTATTATGAATGTCGGGATTTTATGATTTATGAGCCAGAAATTGATATGCTTTACTATTGGTAGCATATCCTACGTTTTCGGTCCTATTTTTATCCTTTTGAGTTTAGGAACTTGCACTTTTGCCAAACACCCCCACACTTTAAAATAATTCAAGTTAGGCTTCCTTCCTTTCCATTTTTCATATGGAATGGATTGTGTTTTGCTATGGGGTACTCGATTTAGTATCCGGTTATCCGTAATAACGGCTTCCCCCCACAAGTTTTGTGGCAAACCAGAACTTATCAACAATGCGTTCATCATCTCCTTTAATGAATGATTCTTTCTTTCCGCAATCCCATTAGATTGGGGCGTGTAAGGGGCCGTTGTTTGATGAATAATTCCATATTCTAAACATGTTTCTGCAAAAGGAGATTCATATTCACCACCCTTATCACTTCCTATCATTTTGATTTTCTTGTTAAGTTGTGTTTCAACTTCATTTTTGAATTGTTTGAATGCGTCTATTGCTTCATCTTTACTATTAAGTAAGGAAACATAGAAATATCGAGTACTATCGTCAATAAAAGTTATGAAATACTTCTTTCCACCGCGAGATGGTATTGACTTCATGTCGCAAATATCTGTGTGAATTAAGTCTAAAGGATTTGAATTCCTTTCAACTGACTTATAAGGATGTTTAACATACTTAGATTTCACACATACTTGATATTTTGATTTGTCGCATTCAAACTTAGGCAATACTTTCAAATTAATCAATTTTCGCAAGGTTTTATAATTGACATGACCCAAACGTATATGCCATAATTCATTTGACTCAAGTAAGTAAGACGAAGCTGAAATTTTATTATTATTCTCAACAACCATTACATTCAGCTTGAAAAGGCCCTCAGTGAGGTAACTTTTCCTACAAATATTTCGTTCTTACTTATTACAACCTTATCAGATACAAAACACATTTAAAACTATTCTTAACAAGAAGTCCAGTAGAGACTAAATTCTTCCTAATCTCGGGAACATGAAGGACGTTGTTCAAAGTCACCACTTTGCCGAAGTCATTTTGAGAAATATCTTCCAATATCCTTCAATTTTAGTCATTGCAGCATTTCCCATAGAAAGCATCTCTTCGGGTCCAACATGAGCATATGTAGCAAACGCTTCCCTAACAGCACAAACATGGTGAGTGGCTCCAGAATCAATACACCACTCCTTAGGATTGCCCACCAGGTTGCATTCAAAAAGCATAGCACACAAGTCATCAATATCTTTGTGCTTTTCAACCATGTTTGCTTGACCCTTCTTCTTGTCTTTCTTTGGAGCACGACAATCTATTGATTTGTGTACAACTTTCCCAAAGTTGTAGTAATTTCCGTTGAACCGCTTCTTGCTTAGGTTTTCTTTCTGGTCCAGAAGCCTGCTTCCTCTTTCTCTTATTTTGAGAAGTATCCTCAACAATGTTTGCTCCCATTATTGTTGAGTTTCCATGACCTCTCTTCTCAGCAGCTTTGCTGTCCTCTTCGATTCTCAACCGAACAATGATATCTTCAAGCGACATCTCCTTGTGTTTGTGTTTCAAGTAGTTTTTGAAGTCCTTCCACAAAGGAGGCAACTTCTCGATCATCACTGCTACTTGGAATGCTTCATTGATGACAAGACCTTCAATGAAACTTCTGTTAAAATTACTACTTTCAACATTAGAATTAGTTCGACTTATACCTTCAACAAGAAGATCGTGAATAATCACTTGCAATTCCCGGACTTGGGTAATAACAGACTTTCTATATACCATTTTGTAGTCCAAACACTTTGCAGCAACAAACTTCTTCAACCCGGCATCTTCAGTTTTGTATTTCTTTTCAAGCGCAATCAACAGTTCTTTTGACGTCTCCACACCACTGTAGACGTTGTACAAAGCGTCCTCCAGTCCGCTAAGAATATAATTCTTGCACAAAAAATCTAAATACTTCCACGCCTCAATCACGAGAAAGCGTTCAATCTCTAGAGTTTCATCGGGCAACACAGGAACATCTTCCTTGATGAACTTCTGCAGACTTAAAGTAGTCAAGTAGAAGAATATCTTTTGTTGTGAGCGCTTGAAATCAACCCCGAAATTTTTTTCGTGTTTTTCTGCCGGTGCCAATGCCGGTGTTGTTCGGCTAGTCGATGCATTGGAAGTCACCATAGGAACAGTCTGGTTCCCGTTGTCATTCATCATTTCTGTAAACGAATGACACAAACCAACGTTAAAATCACGTAGATTTTAATCTCCAATAGAATAGAAAATCACAAAGGTTTTACTCTCCAGAAACAGTGAGTATAACACAAACACATCAAATAAAAAAATTAAATTCCTTAAGCTTGTTAGTAAATTGCATTTGTAAAATAATTCTGGAGATAATAAAATAATATTAAAACATAAATGTAAGCGAAATATAAACCAATTCGAGCCCACTGAATTCAGAGTGTTTCCTTAAGAAATTTAATCCCCTCATAGTACCCAAGGTTGTGGATTATTTCCTCCCAGGATAGAACGAATTACACACTGGTGTAGTGGTACTTCAAACCCAGTGTTTCAGTGAACACAAAGTTCGGTAGTACACATTTACTGTTGCTTTCTTTGAAGTTAAAATATGCAGAAGAAAGGAGGAGAACTAATAAATTCGGATGGATAATCTGAGAGAATGGACTTGTATTTATAGCCAATGTTGGGCTGAAATCTGAAGAGGTGCAACTCTTCAGAATGGCTATTTTTGCAAAATGGCATTAGCATAAATGCCATAACATAAATGGCTATTTACTCACCAATAAAGAGAGAAAATTGAAGAGGGTAGTTAATTTTCTGTTACAAAACATTTCTGTTAATATTTTTTATTAACAATTAAATTTGGTCCAAAAACTAATCAATCGATCATTTGACCAAATCTGAATCCGAAGACGAATCCGAAGCTGAAGCCGAAGCTGAGTCGAGCCGAGCCGACTTCTTCTCAACTCTTTATGAGCTAGAAGAAGAGCAATTGTTTATATACCTATCAAAAACCTTTTCCTCTTCCCATATGGGACAATCAAAGAGGGAAAATCAAATATTACTCAAATATTTTATTTTTTCCTCCATCTCCCATTCACCCTATTTTAAGCATTAATAGCTTAAAAAACGTAACAATAAATTGCGTCGAGAAAATAAAATCACGACGAAAGATATTGCGACAATCGTAGTATTTTATTTCAAACAATATGAGTGTTCCAATCTCTATGAATCCTCCGATTCTTCTTTCCAACAGTATATAAAAGAGCTTTCGAGCTTAATCTTGAATTTTATTTTATTTTAATCCAAGTGCTTGAGGTATGATCTTGATCTAGGTGTATTTTTAATCCAAGGGCCTGCAGCTTGATCTTGAATATTCATCTTGATATTTAATCCTTATAACACTTGAATGCTTGTAGATTTTAGAGAAATCTATAGCATTTGATCCACGATCTCTCTCTTGCTTCTTGTTATAACTTCTGGTCTCTTTCTTAGTTATGAAGACCCTAATGTATATTTGTGGGAGGGAAGAGTTGTGATGAGAACAAACTTTTTCCGACTAATCAGACTGAAGCATGACAAGGCCGCATTTGGTTGGCCATAACACGTCCCTTGCACATGTGGTATAGTCTTATTGGCCTCTTAATTTGACTTGGCATGCCTTGCATTTTGACACGTGATACGATCCTATTAGCTCTTTTGTTTGACTTGGCATGCCACATCATTCGACACGTGACACCGAACTGGGTCTCTAGGAAGATGACATCTTGGGCTTAATGAAGTGGATTCGTCACTTTAGCCCATTTGATTAAAACTTATTTATTTAATTCATATATGTAAGATTTTTATAACTAATTTAATTATAATAGCCCATAATAGTTTTTTTGATTAGTATATTTAAAATATAATTCAAGTTACTTATTAAATTTGAATCCAATAAATTTTACATGCCTACAAATACCCTACTTCAAAATTTATGTTGGTGAGATCTGGTGAAATATCGAACCATAATTGAAGTACGTAACAACATATACACATTCATAAGCATTTGTCACCAACCGAGCAAATTTGAATTTCACCTTTCTTGAATTGGGAAAAGAGTACACGTGATTGATTGGCTTGTAAGGACAAAATTTTCCGTTCCATGTAAGCTTGTGAACTTCCTTTAGTACAATTGTATTTTTTTTCTTCTTTTAAATTGGCATCCTTATGTCTATTGGCATGCAATTTCACCAGTAGTTTTAATTGTGACGTCACGCACCCCGTCTTGCTTTAATCGCTTTCTTGTGTCGTTTGAGCACTAAATTAACTTAGCTGAATAGTTTGACAGCTAGACAAACAAATTTGCTTTAATTACTACTTGTCGCCAGCTAGAAAAGATAAAACATGTGATTTGCGTTATTCTACTTCAAAAGGGACTCTCTAACCGACCTTTGAATTACACCAATTTGGATATCGATTTCTCCGCCGCACAACCGACATTCATTACCCATTCCAACCAGGAGACTAATTGTTGCAACTTGTCCCACATCGGCAATATTTCTCAATAACTTCCCTTCAACATCTATGTAAATTGCCTCTTTCTCTCCAATCATCGGCATCACTTTGGGGACAAGGCAAAATTAAGGAGGAGTAGTATCTTGTTAGTTTCTTCTTCCCTTTTTGTGGACTGTTTTTTTCGTACAGTGTTGTCTTTTCTCCCTTTTACACAATGTAGGTAACTTGTACTTTAAAAGTTTGAGATGAAGACCTTTAAAAGTTAGCGAGACCTTTAAAACTTCAAAAGTTTGAGACGAAGACCTTTAAAAGTTAGTGAGACCTTTAAAACTTTAGGCGAAGACCCTTAAAAGTTCACGCAAATATTCTTAAACGCTTGTGGTCAAGATCATTAAAAATTCATAGTGAAGACCTTTAAAATTTTGTGGTGAAGATTTAAACTAGGAGACTAATTGTTGCAACTTGTTCCACAACGGCAATATTCCTCAATAACCTTCCTTCAACATCTGTATAAATAGCCTCTCGCTCTCCAATTATAGGCATCAATTTAGGGACAAGGCAAGATTAAGGAGCAGCAATATCCAGGTAGTTTCTTCTTCCATTTTTGTTGACCTCTTTTTTCTTATTGTGTTGTCTTTTATCCTCTTTACACAACCTAGGTAACTTCGTCAAACTACCATGTATTTCAAAATTTTGAGACGAAGACCTTTAAAAGTTAGCGAGACCTTTAAAATTTTAGGTGAAGACCTTTAAAAGTTCACGCAAATATCCTTAAACGCTAGTGGTGAAGATCTGTAAAAATTCATAGTGAAGAGTAAGAAATTCGTGGTGAAGACCTTTAAAAGCACGCGATGAAGACCTTAAGAAATTCATGGCGAAGATCCTTAAAATTTCGTGGTAGAAATGTTTAAAAGTCAGCATCAAGGACCCTTTAATGTTCGTCACGGGCACTAAAGTTAAAGACGAGCACCTTTAAAAGTTTGAAACATACGCCTTTTAAAAGTTCGGAACGAAAACCTTAAAAATTTGAATGCCTTTAAAGTTCGACACGAATCCCTTTAAAAGTTCTCAACGAAAACCTTTTAAAAAAACAAAAAATTCGAGGCAAAATTTTTACTTGTCCATGCTCTCTTTTAAGACCACGATTGTTACTCTACCATTTTGACTTAGGTACTAACAAATATTTTTTTTTCATGCAACTTTAAGTTTACTTCCGAGACTCAACATACTCTTCCCCCACGGTCAAGTATCTTGTAATTTCATAGCATAGGGATAGTAAAACGGAGACCATATTGCTAGTTGATACGCCCTTGACCGCCTTATATGAAGCATCGTGGCCAACCTTGCAAATTCCATTTCATTTGGTTGACTGGACTTTTGAAAACGCCAAACGGAAGTTCAAGACCTGGACTCTTCGTTCCCATAATCCCAAAGTTAAGAATGTGGTAAGTTCCCTCCCATGCTTAGGACGACGAATCCTCAAAGGAGAAGTACACTGGAGTGATTCCTTAACTTTTGGTGGCGAATTTCACTATGTTCCCGGCTATTGGGAGTGGACCGGAGATATCTTTAGTAAGAACCATCGAACATTTTGGGCCACCAATATTTACGATGTTGTCTATGCCTCATTGTTTAATTATGATCATTCTACAAGTATCATGTGTCACACCTTTTTTTTCCCGAGAAAGTGGGATAAGGGAGTTTTTCCAATTTAAGTGACATTATTCGAATTAGGATTATTTAACTAATTTAAGAGTCACCACTCGGAATTATTTATTTACGGTGTTCCAAGTCACCATTTATTTTAAAATCCCAAATCGAGGAAATTTAACTTCGTAAAAGTCTGCGAAACCAGAAGACCGGGTAAGGAATTATGTTAACCCGGGAGAAGGTGTTAGGCACTCCCGAGTTTCGTGATTTAGAACAGTCGCTTAGTGATTTATATTTGGCTTAAATTATCTAATTACTCATTTTAGAACCTACGTCTATTTTACCTTTTACCGCTACTAATTAGTTGATTACTCGTATTTAAAGAATTATCTTAAGACGAGTTACGTGTACGTATACTCGTTTAGTTTGGTGCGTCAAGAATCACGTCACGCGTATGTGTACACAATTCACGACGCTTAATTTACTTAAGAAAAGTTGGGTCAAAGTCGCGCGAACGCATACCTTGAATTTATTTGAAAAAAATCCTAATCACGTCGTGCGAACATGTACGCAATCACGATAGTAGTTTAAAAACTGCGCCTAAAAGCATTTCTACGAGTATTTGATTAAGGCGTTTTATTTACTACGAATGTTTGACCGTGGTCACGCGAACGTGTACCTTGGTTTGTTTGTGGCATCACAACTATGTCACGCGTGCGTGTACATAATTGTAATAATTAGTTCCATTACAAATATACCTAACTTATGATTATGTCTCTAAGCCAAGTACCCTATGTCTTGTAACTAGGTGTAAAGATTCAATACTATGTGATACATTTTATTGAATTAGATGGGGCAACTTGCGTATTAGTTACCAAACATGCCCATAATTAAGAGTTTGGGCCTTATAAAAGCTGAGTCCAAATGAACTCTGACCCAAGATGTGTATCGTCCGTTAATTGGACTAGCTAAAAAAGTTTAATTTGAAAAGAACTTGGGCCTGACTGAATCTAAATGACTCTGGCCCAATGCATATTTTAGAGTAGCTAAATGAATTCAATCAAAATGATTTGGGCTTGGTGATTACTGAGTCCAAGTGAACTCTGCCCCAATGTACACTTTATGAGCAACTAAATGGAATTAATCCAAGATAATTTGGGCCGGGTAATGACGGAGTCCAAATGACCATGGTCTAATACACATTTATTTGAATATAACATTTTATGGTGGCAATATTATAATTTTACTTATATTTTATTTATCTTTTAAATAGAATGCTGAAGGGGGTTTGGGACGCGAGTAAAGTAAATAAAAAATCTAGCTTGATTCGATAATTTTTCTACTGATTTCTCGAGTCTTCTATTTCTTATATTAACACTATGTTAAAGTAATAAGTTTAAAAATCATTGTATTTAAAACTTTAGAGAGTGAATGTTTTTGATCAAACTATCTACTTAATTTATTAACAGAAAACTTACACTTCCGTGGACCCAATTGGTTTGGGCCTGAAAATGTACTATGGCCTACTGTCCAGTTTGCTCGTAAAGCTCAGTTTTTAATAATCCAACAGTTCTAAAAAATAATTAACGAAAAAACATAATTATTTGTAAATGATACAACCACATTAACTAATGTATAAACTAACATGCTCTACGAAAAGAGGAAATAATTAAATTATTACAATTTATCTATAACAAATCTTACAGTTCTTTTCTGACTATTGTTTTATTCCTGTTGTTGTTACTAAATGCATAAATTTTCAAGGTATCATTTTTGACATAAACAAATACAAAGTGTTTTGAAAAGTTGTTAAGCAACTTTCAGAAAGCCTTAGTATTAATACCACTTAAACAGTATTCATGAGCAACTATCTACAGATTTGCTCATAATTTCCCATATAAAAAGACTTCGCACCAACAGATTTTATGGCAGCACATAAAAAAAATTACATTTAAACCAAAACACCAAGATAATAATCATGCAGCTAGAATAAAAATAAACTGAGATTTTACATTGTAAAGAGTAATACCTTGATAACAACAAGAAACCAAAGTAAAGAAAATAAATCTCTAAAAAATTTGAGTGAAAACAACAACAATGAAACCTAGTAAAAAACCAAAGTTCTCAACTTGAACTTGAAAACCTAGGATTTGAAAATAGAAAAGTAATATATTTTTATTTCTGAAATACCAAAGATGGTTTTCCAGAAGTTTTTGAATGTGAAAGACAATGGACTCAAGGTAGTGCAGACTTAGTGATTTCTAAGGAAAATTCTGTGTGTGTATATGTTGTCGCGTATGTGTGTGTAGGTCTACTTGTAGGTGTATAACGAAGAAAAATGTGAGTGTTTATATAGAGTGAGGGAGTGAAAGGGATAAGGGTTAGGGCAGAATTTGCTAGCATTCCCTAAAAATAAGGGAAAAAGACATCTTTCCTAAATAGAAATATGGACATCTGTCTAATTTCTGGTACCCTTTTATCATAGAAAATGGACAAAAGTCCAATTTCTGGATATTTGGTATCTTATCCTTATCCTTTCCTACTCATCATTGGGACAGTTGTCCCTATTCTAGATGTTTCTAATCATTTACTGAAAATTTTCAAACATAAGATTCCAAAATTGACCCTTAAGGGCCTTGGAATTGCCTCAGAACCAGACTAGTTCTGGGCCTGAGTCGTGTGACTCTTGGTCTAAAGACCTTGGGTTCTTAAGCTTTACCAAATCTATGAGCATGTCTATCACAAACATGCTCAATTTTTGAGCCAAGTCGAATGGGCCACTTTAGTGAAGTCCCATTCCTAAACAACTACCAAATAAAATAATAAACAAAAAAAAAAAAAAATAACAGTAATTCTACTTAGTTAATTTAAACAAAATAACAGTAAATAAAAAAACACTAACATAAAATTACAAAGATAAAACACATAATAATAATAAAGATATATGAAAAAATAGAAAATAAAACAGGAAAAAGAAATTATACCTAACGACAGTTTTGGCAAAAAGATCTAGTTGTTAAAAACGTCCGTTCCAATACACACATCTGGGATCTGAAATCCTTGATGGGAGATATTGGCAGGAGGATTATTAGACAAGCTAGTGGGATTTGAAAAGGGGAAAGGTAGATCTAGGGCTTAGGAGAAACTAGATCTATGATCTAGAGTTTTTGGTGGGGTATTTATGGGATCTATGGGTAGAATAGGGCTCTAGGGGGTGTGGTGGTTGTATGATATGAGTTTGGATAGGTTTAGCGCTCTGTCGCGGCCGTAGGTGATTTCCGGCTGCTGCTCTAGGGTTTCTGGGTTTTCAGATCGTAGATTTGTGATTTGTGGTGGGTTTTTTGGGGATTTGATTGGTAGGGTGAGATTCAAGAGGGTGAGAGAAGTGTATGGGGTAAGTTTGGGTGGTTTTGGGGTTCTGCCGCTACCATAGGCGATTTCTGGCGCGGAGCAAGGGTTTCTGGTTCTTTTAAGGTTCAGGATCTACTAGTTTTCATAGGCTTGATAGGGGTGGTTTTTGGGTGGCTTTGGGGTGATTTTAGGTGTTTCTACCGCCGTAGGCGGCTCAGGGCGGAGGGTGGGGAGGCGGCTAGGGTTAGGGTGAGTTGAAAGAGAGAGAGAGAGATGTGAGAGAGTGGGGAGATGAAATGAGGGGGGAGGGGGTAGGAGTTATTAGGACATACATATATATATATATATATATATATATATATATATATATATATATATAT
>ML295160.1:0-57365 GCA_005239495.1 Nicotiana undulata
CCCCTCCACGAACCGGTGATAATAGCCTGCTAGGCCCAAGAAACTCCGAATCTCTGTGGCTGAGGTGGGCCTAGGATAATCTCTAACTGCTGAAACTTTCTTCGGATCCACCTGGATGCCCTCTGCCGATACAACGTGGCCCAAGAATGCCACCGAACTCAACCAGAACTCACACTTAGAAAATTTGGCATATAACTGCCGATCCCTCAGAGTCTGGAGGACGACCCTAAGGTGCTGCTCATGCTCCTCTCGGCTGCGAGAGTATATCAAAATATCGTCAATGAAAACAATAACGAACGAGTCCAAATAAGGCTTGAATACCCGATCCATCAACTCCATAAAAGCAGCGGGGGCATTAGTCAACCCAAACGACATGACCAAAAACTCATAATGCCCATAANTGCCCTAATCCTCAGCTGATGATAACTAGACCTCAAGTCTATCTTAGAGAACACTGTAGCACCCTGAAGCTGATCAAATAAGTCATCAATCCTCGACAAAGGATACTTGTTCTTAATAGTAACCTTATTCAACTGCTGGTAGTCAATACACATCCTCATTGAGCCATATTTCTTCTTCACGAACAATACTGGAGCACCCCAAGGAGAAACGCTAGGCCTGATGAATCCTTTATCCAACAAATCCTGTAATTTCTCCTTTAATCCCCTCAACTCCGGCGGAGCCATACGATACGGGGGAATAGAAATGGGCTGAGTGCCCTCTACTAGCTCAATGCAAAAATCAATATCCCTGTCGGGTGACATACCCGGCAGGTCAGTAGGGAATACCTCTGGAAACTCACGAACCACGGGCACGGACTCTACAGAAGGGACCTCAGCACTAGAATCACAAACATAGGCCAAATAGGCCAAACACCCCTTCTCGACCATGCGCCGATCCTTCATATAAGAAATAGCTCTACCAGGAGAATGACTAGGAGTCCCTCTCCACTTTAACTGAGGTACTCCTGGCAAGGCTAAGGTCACTGTCTTGGCATGACAGTCCAGAATAGCATGAAAGGGGGATAGCCAATCCATCCCCAATATAACGTCAAAGTCAACCATATCCAGAAGCAAAAGATCAACCTGAGTCTCCAGACCACCAATAACTACTACGCAAGCACGGTAGACTCGATCTACCACTATAAAATCACCCACCAGTGTAGACACATGTACAACAGTACTCAAGGAATCACGGGGCATACTCAAATAAGGGGTAAAATATGAAGACACATAGGAGAATGTAGAACCTGAATCGAATAACACCGAAGCATCTCGGCTGCAAACTGAAATCGTACCTGTAATAATTGCATCAGAAGCCTCAGCATCTGGACGAGCAGGAAAAGCATAACACCGGGGCTGAGCCCCTCCAACCTGTACATCTTTGGGTCTACCTGCTACAAGCTGACCTCTACCCCTCATGGCCTGCCCTCCACCTCTGGCACCACGACCACCCCTAGCTGGCTTAGGGGGCGAGGGTGCACCTAATGCGGGAACCTTGGCACGGAAACCCTGATACTGAGAACCACTAAAACCTCGGGGGCAAAACCTGGAAATATGCCCCATACCACCGCAAGTGAAGAAAGACTTCGGCTGCTGAGAATACTGACCCTGGAACTGTCCCTGACGACCAGATTGACCACCCTGATAGCTCTGAATCGGCGGCGCAATGATGGGAGTTGAAGGTGCACTGCGAGATACTTGGAGTGCCGACTGATAAGGCCTAGGGGGATGACCTCTGCCAAAGGAATCTATGCCTCCAGATGAGGCACCATTGAAACGGCCGAAATGACGAGGTCTCTTGTCAGACCCTTGACCACCATCCTGGGATAATACCATCTCAATGCGTCTGGCCATATCGGCTGCATCCTGAAAGGAGATATCAGTACCCGTCTCTCTGGCCATCTGAAGTCTGATGGGCTGAGCTAGAACCTCAATAAATCTACGAACTCTCTCCCGATCAGTGGGAAGTATCATAATGGCATGTCTGGCCAGAGTAATGAACCTGGTCACGTACTGAGTGACGGACATGGAGCCCTGCTGTAGACGCTCAGACTGCCTCCGAAGATCCTCTCTCTGAGTAACTGGAAGGAACTTCCCCAAGAACAACTCGGAGAACTGAGCCCAAGTCAGAGGTGCAGACCCAGCTGGTCTGGTCAAGCAGTAATCTCTCCACCAAGTCTTGGCGGTGCCAGAAAGACGAAATGTAGCAAAATCAACTCCATTGGACTCCACAATGCCCATGTTCCGAAGAACCTCATAACAGCTGTCTAAATAATCCTGGGGATCCTCTGATGGTGCACCAGTAAATGTGGTAGTAAATAACTTGGTGAACCGATCCAACCTCCACAGAGCATCTGCGGACATGGCTGCTCCCTCAACTGCTGGTGCCACAATACCCGGCTGAACTACTCCAGCTGTTTGAGGTTCCAGAGTCTGGAACTGAGTGGCAAACTGCTCTGGCGTATGAATAGCATGAGTCTAGGTCCCTCCCCCAGCCTGAGATCCAGCTGGTGCAGTCGGAAGAAGACCGGCCTGAGCTACACTCTCCATGTGTCCCACTAAGCGGACTAGAGCGTCCTGAAGCACTGGGGTGGCAATGAACCCCTCTGGGACCTGAGCTGGTCCAACTGGAACTGTCTGAGTAGGAACCTCACCGGCAAAGTATGCCTGTGGGTCCTCTACTGGGGCTGCTGCTCTAGCTCTGCCTCGGCCTCTAGCACGGCCTCGGCCTCGGCCCCTCATAGGAGCTGCAATAGGAGGATCAGGCTGCTGGTCGGTCGATGAGGAAGCGCACGTTCTCGCAATCTGTGAGAGAGTAAAATAGAGACTCAATTAGTATTCAGAATTCAACTGGCACGACAGAGAATGAAAGATGTGAANTGCGTCTAACGTTGAACCCGCTAGACAAGCCAATGTTTGAAATAAATAAAACTCATTAACAGCTAAAGTGAACAATATAACTAAGGCATCGATGTCCCACAACATGAAGGTTAACAAATTACCAAAAATAATATAGCAACTTCGAAATAAAACCCATATACAAATCCCAGAACTGGTGTCACATACTCACGAACTGTCTAAGAGATTACTAAAAACAAAGGTCTGAAAATAAGTACATAGGACTGTCTTTGAAATATAAAGTAAGACAGAGCTGAAAGTGAAGAGTAGAAGGTGACGCCAAGGCCCACGAACGTCTGCGGGTCTACCTCGATGTCTCCTGTATGAACTGATGAGATGCTCCGACCGTTAGTGATCACCGGGTCCGGCTGCGTAGTCTGCACAACATAAAGAAGTGCAGGTGTAGCATCAGTACAACCGACCCCATGTACTGAGTAAGTGCCGAGCCTAACCTCGGCGAAGTAGTGACGAGGCTAGGACCGACAATAATATATGTACCTGTGCAATTCTATATAATAATAGGAAAATATCGACAGAAATAAGCAAGTAAGACAGATACGGGGAGAACCTGCTGGGGGTAAAAGAGGTAACAAAATGCTAGCACGGTAGAACAAGGTAATAATTGAAATGTAAAAGTAAAAGCAGGAATTTAACTTCTCAAACAGATAATGAACAACAAAAGGCATGGCATGTCCCCTCGTGCATAACCTCACAATCACTCGGCATGAAATGTCCCCTCGTGCAGTAAATAGTAAAAAATAAGCACGGCATGTCCCCTCGTGCGATAAATATGAAACGATCAACACGGCATGTCCCCTCGTGTGATAAACAATAAACGATCAACACGGCATGTCCCCTCGTGTGATAAACAATAAACGATCAGCACGACATGTCCCCTCGTGTGATAAATAATAAAAAGGCAACAATATAACGTAAAAATCAACAATAAGAAGTCTCAAGTGTATGGAAATACTCAATAAAGTTCTATCATCCCGGCAAGGAGAAATCATCAATTAATAATTCAACAAATGCCCGGCAAGGGTCTCAGCTATAACCAACCTCGCATCAGAAATACAATTTCAAGAGTAAAAGCCTCAACAGAAACAAATGACACAATAACTCCCCACGTCATGAAACAACATCAAGGTATCACTTCTAAATCACCAATTACTCATAGTACGGAAAATATTAAGAACACAGTACGATTCATCACAATTGACTCACGGGCATGCTTGACCGCAACATATAGGCACACGTCACCCCGCCTATACGTTGGACATGAATTACACATAGCAAATGAGACTCTATACCTAATCCCTCAAGCTAAGGTTAGGCCAAACACTTACCTCGGCTACAAAAATGCAAGTTAAGCCTCAATCACAGCCTTTCCTTTAGAATTTGACTCCGGAACGGTATTATCTAGACATAAGCAACCCAAGTATATCAATAATGGCTCAATAAATCAAACCCATAGCCTAATTATTTATTTCAAAGCATTCTTTCTAAGATTCCAAAATTTGACCCCGGGCCCGCTTGGTCCAAACACGAGGCTCGGACCAAAACCCGATCACCCATAACCCCACGAGTTAGAATATATAATTTGTTTTAAGATTCGACCCCAAATTGAGGTTGAATCACCCAAAATTCTCAAAAACCCAACTCTACCTAAAATCCCTAATTCCTACTTTGATCCCATGATTTTAGGCCTAGAATATAGTGATTAGTTGATGAAAGTAAGAGAAAATGATGTTAACAATACTTACCTATGTAGCTATGGAGGAAAAGTTTCTTCAAAATTAGCCTAGGTGGGATGGGGAGGAAGAAGAGTTGTGAAAAATGGGAGGAATCCCGAAATGGTTCTGTTTTTGGGTTATTAAAATCACTGGAGGGATTTACCCTTCGCGTTCGCGAAGGGTTGGATGCTGGGACTTATGCGTTCGCGGAACCAGGGCTGCGTTCGCGTAGGTCTGACTCCCTAACCTTCTGCGTTCGCGTGCCTCTGCCTGCGTTCGCGAAGAACAACCTACCTAACCCCAAACCCCATCCTATAATACTACGCGTTCGCGAGATGGGCGTCGCGTAGAGAAGTCCCCTATCCATAGCTCCGCGTTCGCGACCGTACCCCTGCGTTCGCGTAGAACAAAACCCAAGCCACACTATTTACCCTTCGCGTTCGCGAGCCCTTGGCCGCGTTCGCGAAGGGTATCTCATTAGACATCAGAAACCTGTAACATCACACCAGATTTTTCATGTTTTCACACCCCGTTAGCTACCTGAAACTCACCCGAGCCCTCGGGGCTCAAAACCAAAAATACACACGACTCCCAAAACATNCCATTTTAATCCGAATCACATCGTTTCAAGTCCGTTTCACAGCAAATTTCACAGATAAGACAAATAACATATAATAAACCTGTTACGGGCTTCGGAACCTTAATACGGGCCCGGTAACACGGTTTCACTTAATAATTTATTTTCAAATTCCTTTATTATTTCCAGAAAACAATTTCCTTTAAAAATTCATTTCTCGGGCTTGGGACCTCGGAATTCGATTCCGGGCATACGCCCAAGTCCCATATTTTCCTACAGACCCTCCAGGACCGTCACATCACGGGTCCGGATCCGTTTACCAAAAATGTTGACCAAAGTCAACTTTATTCATTTAATTATCATAAATTCTATTTTTCATCAAATTTCAATACAAAGACTTCCCGGCTACACGCCCGGCTGCGCACGCATATCGAGGTGAGATTAACGGAGGCTTTTGGGTCCTCGAAACACAGATTTAGCTAGGATTACTTAGGATGACCTTTTGGGTCATCACACAACTTTAGCATTGACTTTTCAGATATCGTATCATCAATGGGAGAAATCAAAGACACCAGGTGGCCAAAGCCCAAACTATCAGACCCTTTGAAACGGTACGCACGACCATAGGACCGAAGATTGCACACAGCTCCAAGAGGAAGCAGCTCGACTAGTTAGCAAAGGGTACCTCCAAGAATTCGTCAGCGGCCGAGCTGTAAACCACCATCAGGGAAGGAAAACATCGCGAAGGAGCGAAACGGGAAAACTACAGCACGTCGCCCATATGATCATCGGAGGGACAACGTCCCTCCAAGTGCCGTGGCCCAGCGGACTAAAGTATCCACTGCGACAGGTAACAAAGGTATACTTGGGAACGGGACCAACCCCCAGACTCAGGAGAAACATCGTTCAATTTCTTGTTATTAGGATCAACTACTTTTCTTGGTCCCATTTAGGCATGACAGGGATCTTGCCGGTAATAACCACCCACCGACTGAATAGAGACCCCAGGTTCAAACCGGTAAGGTGAAAAAGAATACCTCATTCCGAAGTAAAACCTGCATTTGTTGAAGACAAGGTAACAAAGTCCTCAAAATAGGGTCCATTAGGGGCGGCCAATATGGTGGTAGCCCCCAAGAAGGGGAATAAGTTAAAATATGCGTAGATTATAAATATTTAAATAAGTCATGACGCCTGGAAGTGTACATTGACGATATTCTAGTTAAGTCCATGCGCGCAAAGACCATTTTATCATTTGCAAGAGACATTCGACACTCTCGGAAGCTACAACATGAAACTCAACCCCGAGAAGTGTTCCTTCGGGTGTGTGTTCGAGAAAATTCCTAGGCTTCATGGTGTCAAGGTCGCGGATAAGAGCCATCCCTTCTTGTCCTTGCTCGAAAAGAAAGGTAGCCCCAAACGGATTACGGAGTGCCGACGTGCCTTAGAGGAGTTAGAGAAGTATCTATCAAACCCACCATTACTCCACGTCCCAAAGGAGAATGAAATAATGTATCTATACGTGGCCGTATCCGAGGCAACGATAAGTGGTGTGCTAGTTCAAGAAAAATAAGGTACCCAATTCCCTGTTCACTATGTAAGTCAGACCTCGAGGGATGTTGAATCCAGATAACCTCTTCTAGAAAAACTAGCCCTCACATTAATTAGAGCACCTCGAAAGTTAGAGCCTTATTTTCGATGTCATCACATTGTGGTTTAACAACGTACCCCCTCCGAAGCATGTTGCATAAGCCAGAGCTATCGGGCCAAGAGGGCCATCCAACTCAGGGGTATGACATCGAGTATTAACCCCGAGAGGCTATTAAATCCCAAAATTTGGCGGATTTCGTAGCTGGCTTTACGCCTTCCCTAGTGCCCGAAGTAGAGAAAGAACTTCTGCTAAAAACGGGAACGTCTATTGGGGTATGGAACCTGTTCGCCGAAGGTGCCTCAAACGTGAAAGGATCCAGGCTCGGTATAATTCTAAAGCCACCTACGGGCTGCATGATTAGACAATCCATAAAAACCGCAAAATTGACTAACAATGAAGCCGAGTATGAGGCTATGACTGTAGGTCTGAAATATCTCAAAGGCCTAGGAGCCAAAATCACCATGGCAAAATGTGATTCCCTCTTGATAGTGAACAAGGTAAATGGGAGCTTCGAAGTTCGAGAAGGTAGGATGCAAAGGTACATAGACAAAACTCAAGTCATACTGCATCGTTTCAAGGGGTGGACCCTGATCCACACACCTCGAGAGCAAAGTAGCGAGGCCGATGCCCTCACAAATATGGGATCAATCGTCAAAGAGGACAACATACTCCCTGGAGCGGTCGTTCAGCTATCCAAATCAGTGATCAGGGAAGGTCATGCCGAAATTAACCCCACCAACCTGACATGGGAAGTGGGAAGTTGTCCGCAGACCCAAAAGAGTCAGGAGCCCTGCGAACCTAAGCAGCACGGTTCTAGCTCGACGAAAGCAGAACTCTATATAGAAGGACCTTAGATGAACCCCTAGCGGGGAATACAGATTAAGTGCTCCGAGAAATCCACGAGGGTACTTGTGGAAATCATTCTAGCGCCGATTCTCTAGTCCGGAAGATGGTCAGAGCAGGTCATTATTGGAACAACATGGAAAAAGACACTAAGGAATTCGTCCAGAAGTACGACAAATGCCAAAGACTTGCACCCATGATTCACCAACCCGGTGAACAACTATATTCAGTCTTGTCACCATGGTTGTTCGTGAAATGGGGGATGGACACCGTCGTACCCCTGCCAACGGCACCAGGTAAAGCTAGATTTATTTTACTTATGACTGACTATTTCCCAAAATGGGTGGAAGCGCATGCCTTCGAGAAGATAAGAGAAAAAGAAGTTATTAACTTCATATGCGACCATATACTGTGCCGAGATAACCTACGACAACGGAAAACAGTTCATCGGAAGCAAAGTGACAATGTTCCTCGAGGACCATAAGATCAAAAGGATCCTGTCAACACCCTATCACCCATGTGCGAACGACCAAGCCGAATCCATGAACAAAACCATCATTCAAAGCTTGAAGAAGAAATAAGAAAATTCAAAAGGTAGATGAAGGGACATGCTGCCTGAGGTCCTGTGGGCATATCAAACAACTCCAAAAATCAAGCACAGGGGAGACGCCATTCTCTCCGGTGTATGTGCCCGACGCTTTGATACCGGTCAAGGTTGGGGAACCGAGTGCCAGGTTCCAGCATGCTACCGAGAAGTTCAAACAATGAGGCTATGACTACAGCCCTCGAGCTATTAGATGAGAAGCGAGAAGCTTCACTGGTCCAAATGGCTGCCCAAAAATAGAGAATCGAAAGATACTATAACAGGAGAACAAACCTCCGACATTTCGGAGTAGGGAACTTAGTCCTAAGGAAAGTCACCCTAAACTCTCAGAACCCCAATGTGGAAAAACTAGGCCTAAACTAGAAAAAACCGTACCACGTCCTCAGAGTAATCGGCAAAGGGTCCTACAAACTCGACACTATGGAAGGCGAACAGCTTCCCCGCAATTAGAACATATCAATTCTCAAACGCTATTACTGCCAAGGTAAAACCACCCTCATGTTTCCATTTGTGTACTTCATGCTAAACTTTATATGATGGAAGACATCGAGGCATCCTACACCTCCAGGAGTCCTTTGGGTTTTAAAGCATGCGCTGCACTCTTTTCCTTCGATTGGGTTTTATCCTAAAAAGGGTTTTTACCGGCAAGGTTTTTAACAAGGCAACATCTATACACTACCTAAGGAGAACTCAAATTATTCAAGTCTCCTCTCCAATAAACCTCGAATACTGGGGGCATCCCCCCGGGAGGTTGCCTCCTTGGAGGAATCGAAGAAAGCCGTCGAAGAGAGTCTCGACAGGAAAATGATGTATCGGTCCAAACGGTCAAATGAACTCTGTACATTAGAATAATTGAGCCCTCAGCGGTGAAAATATGTATACTCGTACCAAGTAATCAAAGGAGCATCGTTTATACAAAGCTTTGCGCTTTCAAGGAAGTTTTTACCCGCAAGAAATGGCCCCAGGGATAGAAATTCCCTGGACACTCGGGAACTGACGTCGAAGACTCGAGTCCATAAGATCCCAAGTGGGTAACCTCGAGCCCAAAATCCCGTTGTGGCAGCATCAAATCTGTAAGTCCTACGGGCATGGACAAAACTATACGTCTTACGGGCATGGTCAAAGCTGTAAGTCCTATGGGCATGATCAAAGTTGTAAGGCCTCAAGTAAGGCATGTCCAAATCATATGGCCTTGTAAAAGGCACAATCCCGATTTTTAAGCCAAGGCTATATATTCGAACTTGTAAGACCCCTAAAAAGGCATACCCTCGAAGATAGACGTCGAGGATACATCACTCGGGGACTATAGGCTACAGTCAAACACAACGACTCCGGTCTATAGGCTACGGCCAAACATAACGCGACTCAAGGACGCCTGACCGTTGCCGCAAAATCAAATCCTTCGAAATCACTTCGGAAAGAATCGGTTAAAACATGCTACCCTCGGCACAAGCAAAAGAGCTTTGATCATTTTCATGTTAGCTCCAAACAATAAAAAGGTTCGAGAAAATTCAGTCGTAGGGCAAAACCTTCCAAGGTGCTCATTGATCATCACATAACGACTCATAATCGAGGTTATTTTTGGACCGTCAAAGAGTCAGACGAACATAAAAATTTCAAATAAGTCTTTATCGAGGGAAAATATAGCCATACTAAAGGTCGTATCGACCCAACGCATAAGAGCCTTGGCACCAGATTACAGAGCCTCAGCTAAAAGATCTTTGCATTTATTGTTCTCCGTCCTCACATTATCGCGTTCCCTTTTTCTATCGCACGGGTTAGGTACGGTGAGATCGGGTTTATGACATTTTGGACAACTCCTTAAAGGAAGAGGGTTTAAGGAAGAGTCGCCACCTAACGATTTTGTTGTGCATTAGGGCACCTACAGTAGATAACTCATGGACTAGTTTGCGTTACCAGAGATTGGGTAAGGGCTTGAAATTATCCCAAGGGGAAGGTGTTAGGAACCCCTCAAGATCCACAACTATGGGTCCCAGCCAAGAAATTTTGTGAATTTGAACGATGAACAAGTAGCAAACAAGGTTCATATAAGAGGGGATTCAAACAGGTGTGAAATTTTTTAAAGGTTTTTGGAAAACATTAGAATAAACATTTGAAAAGAAACTGTCCTAGGTTTAAAGTAATACGGATCACATCAATGCAATACCCGGTATGTCACTCCTCGAAGAGGGGCTACACGTGGTATTACCGCACTGGTCATCATATCTGTATTCTACCCTTCCCACCCCGTAAAGGTTATTTAAAGCGCGTGTGTTGGTCACGAATGCTTATTGCGTGCTATTACCCATCCCATCCTATAAGTCCTAGACGGTATTTAGGACTATTATTCCTACAAATTGAGTACTAGGCTGAACCCTTAGGTTTAAAGGATAAAATGTTAAGCGACATACATAACAAGTAGGACTACATGTCAGGGAACACGTAAGGCAAATAAAAGCTCACAGATCCCTCCACAAGTAAGCATGTAAGTAGCACGTCTCAAGCACAGTCAAGGTCTCAAAGTTAGGATTTAAAATAGGAGTTTTTGAGTTGAAAATCAGTAGGTTTCAGCAGTTTTGGTGAGCGACTGATTCCTTGGAAACTTAGTAATAAAGCAGAAAATTCGATTAAAACAGAGTAGCTTAACGAAGAGTGATTGAATTTAAAAGGTCCAGTAATTCAAAGATAGTAGCAGGATTTAAAAGTGCACAACATTTTAGATGAAGTTTTCAGTAAAAGTAGATGAAGAACTTCAGAAAATCAGTAATGTAAAAAATGAAAAAGTGATTCACAAAAGGCCAGTAACTTTTAAAAGATCCAGCGGTTCAGAGCGGAGTAGAAATCAGTAGTTTAGTAAAACTTTAATAAAAGGAGAATGAGTAAACTATTTCAGAAAATAGGGCAAGGGTTCAAGCCGGATGACTTTTGGAAAAGAGTGAACTGACTCTGAAATCCAGTAACACACAGAGCAACAATCTAATAACTTAGTTAAAGAGGAAATGAATGCATGATTTCCAGAATTAGTATTTGAAAAAGTAGTGGGGTAGGATTTTTTTTTAGAAAATAGGGTGAATTTTAGAAGGAGATAAAACATGACTGAAAAGCATCCGAGTTTAAAGATTTCAAAACAAAGAACTGATTGGTTCTAATACCAGCTAAGTGAACCACGATTATGTTTTGGTTTTAATAATGTATTAGGCCTAAATTTTTCCTAGGCGTTCGTATATATTGCCTATTTGTTTTAGAGGGGTGAACATGCATATTTGATTCTGATTTTAGAGGTACATATTTGCAGAGATGTTTTAAACCACTTAACAATATTTTAGCGATATTTATCAGATTAGACACATGTTAATTAGGTGTTCAGTAAAATATGACTTGACACAAACATGCTGAAGATAAAGTCCTAAAGAACATGATATCTAATGCACATAGGGATACCTAAAGACATGGTTTCTAGATGCTATAATTTTTGAAAATGCAGTAATGATACCTTATAAAAGTTTTATTACTTGTTATAGTTATTAACTGCAATCATGGTTTATGAGATGAGTATAATAACATGTTGAAAGTAAAGAACCTAAAGCAGGATTTATAATGAGATGCATGTCCTAGACAGGTTATCTATTGCACATGTAAGAAAGTAAAATCCTATAAGCAGGTTTTCTACCCATTACTAGACTAAGCATGCATAGCCCCCCCCATATGCACTATCAAGCCCCAAACATTCGTTTACAAGTTATTACAAGCCAATAATAATGAATTACATTAGCAAAAGGAAAATAAGAAGTTACTTCTATAGGGAGCCTTCAATCAGGCCCAATCTTCCAACCTCACTCCTTTCGAGTTTCACAGTCTTACATGGCCTGGGTGCGGCAAAGCTCCCTAGGGCCTCAATGGGTCCCTTGCCAATACTAGCACCCGGGCATAGTTGCCAAGTTTAAGCAAGTGCAGTGTGGAATTACCAGCCTTGTGTGTCAGAGTTCAATGGGTACTCAGATGTCCCCAAGGCAGTGCTCACACGAGGGGGGTAGAACCTAAATTTCTAAGAATAGTGTGAAGTGCCAGAAGGAGAGAAAGGTTTTTAGTTGAAAAGAGTGTACAAAACTGGAGAGATGATTTGAAAGATTAGCTTTTGAAAAACAAACAGAAGTACCAGACCATTCAAACATGCTTAGCAATACATAATTTCACACAAGGACGATGGGAGAGGGGACAAATAGATCAGGAAGTGATACATGGATTTAATAAACTTGTTCAATCATAATTACACAAATCAAAGATGTTCAGGGAATCAAGAAATGGCAAAGTTTAAATATGAACATAGACAGTAATAGGATACAGGCATAACAGGTGTAAATTAGGAATAGACAACAGTCCTAGAAGCATTATTGACTCAGCATGTAAGTCTTAAAGAGATAAAGCATGATACGTACTGAAAGATAAACAAGAGACTTAATTGCAGGTTGAACAGTAGAAGCACAAGTAGAAGAAAATCAGGAAGATGACAAACTAAAATAATAATAAACACATTGGTTTGAGACTTGGAAATTAATTAGAACATACCAGTGAGAAAAGACCAAAGCAGAATGCAAAAGCAAAGTGAGAGCACAATGTTAGCCTTGGCTTACAGCCGGCTAACAATAGACAAAGAGCAGAGAGAACAGCAGTAGAGCAAAGAAAGAAAGAGAGAAGGAGTTCTAGCACAAGAGAGAGCTTAGAATAGTATTGATGTTCGTCCCCTTCTACAATGAAAAAGCAGAAGTATATATAGTTGAAAAGCAGGTAGTAAATAAGGTAAAAATCAAAGTCAAGTAGTAATTAAGGAACTCGAAATCAATTAATTAGGAAATTAAGGCAAGTACTCCCTGAAGGCAAGGGATTTAATTCAAAAGGTAAAGATTCAAACAAGGCAAAAAGGACAAGTTCATGATTAATAAGGAAAGAATCAATTTAGTTCAGTAATTGTACTAACTCGAAAATAAGTAAAGGATAAGAATAAGAAGTCTCCCCTTAATTGAGGGAGTCACTTCACACGGTAGAGAGCATGTAACAAATAAGTAAAGAAATCACGTACAACAAATAAGGAAAGATTTCGAACATAGTAAGCACACATTAGGGAATTGGGGGCAGGTTCATGAGGTTTAGATTAAAGCACTACTGTAAGAATCAATTGATAGTAAAATCAGTCATGTAATAAGGCAGGAAATAACTAATAGTTGTAAAGATTATCACAGGAAATCAATTAAAGGAAATCAATCACATAAAATTAGGGATTCCAAATATTAGTAGTACTGATTTAAGAATCAGCATAGGTTATACAGAGTAAACACACAATAGGAGAGAATCAGAAACCCTAATCACACAAATTAGGGATTCGCATAGAACATAGCAAATAATTAAAGGTAATAACAGAATAAACATGATTTAGTTAGAAGTAACGAAGAGTCGAAAACCCTAATGGCAAGCATAGAGCAAAAGTTACAAAAAAAATCGCAGAGTACTCATGAAAGCGCAGCAATCATAATAGAATAGGTAAAAACATTATCGTAAATAACTTAGATTCACAGATTGAAACCAAGAAGTTTGGGGTTTCTATCAAAATGACTCAAACAAAAAGAGAACGGTTCCAATAATGCTCAAACATAATAAAATCATGAAATAATACTACGAAATTAGAAAGAACTATTTTGTAAAGGATTTTAGAACCATAGTTATAAAATGATGAGAAATCATTTAGGAAGCTGAGAAATTTTAAAAAAAAAAGACATGGACAGAGTTGATAATATGTATAGATCTATTACAAATCTAGAGAAATCGGAAAGTTCAAAAGTTAGGGTTTTCATAAGAAAACAAAGATATCAGAGAACCTGCCGTGAAACTCGAAGGTAGTGGAGGTTATGGCATGGTCGTGTCAAAACCCCACCAGAGAAGGCCGGAAAACCACCCAAGCACGAACTCCAGTAGCCGTTTGGCATGGTAGAAATCCTTAGAGGTTTTAGAGATGAGGTGAACCGGAGAATGAGGCGTCATGGCGGCTGGGGGTCGAAAGGAGGGAGGTCGGAGGTGGCCGGAGATAGGCGGAACTTCATCGGAGAAGGAGGTGACCAGGAAGGTTATAGAGAGAAGGGAGAGGGAAAAACCAGAGATAGAGAGAGAGTTGGTCTCGAAGAATGAGGGGTCGGGGAGGGGTAGTTGAGGGGTTAATTATGGAAAGAAATGATCTGGGTCGTTGATCTTATTTGATCAACGGCTCAGATCTAATCAAGGGTTGGGCCGGGTTAAAATTAGGATTGGGTTGGGTTGTTTGATGGTCTGATGGGTCGGGTAATTTGGGTTTAAAGATTAGGCTAGAATTTAGCTAAAATTTAAATAAACGTTGCTAGCTATTAAATACCTAATAAAAAAAAGATAATTAATTAGTTAAAATATCTAATAATTATGAAAAGATTAAATTAAGTTTAAATAGGTAAAATTACAGTAATTAACTGATATTGAGTGTAAGAAATGCATAAGTTTCGAATTAAAATAATACAAAATGTCTAAATGGGCCATAATTGCAAAATTGTTGTAATTGAAATTAAATAAGACCCAATTGACTAATTCGTGAAATAATTGGATTTTAACATATAGAAAATGATTATAAATAACATGCTGAGCTAAGAAGTATTTTTGAAATTATTTAGAGCATAATTTATGAATTATTTAGATATGAAATATTAAATAAATAGGGAAATAATTTAAATAAAAATATAGAAAAATAGGGAAAAATACTCATTATTGCGAAGAGTAATTTTGAGAGCTTGTATGCAAGTTTGAAAATAATTTGAGGAAAAAATTGGGTATCAACAGCTGCCCCTCTTTACCCGGGAAGGATGAAAGAGTTGTCGGGTAAAGATATGATGGCCAATTTTGACCAAATGGAACTGCGTGAGAGAATTAGGCTGTACCACGGCTTCTGAGCTGCCTACATATCCCTGGCTTTACAGGAATTAGGCCGTATGTAGTTCCGGAATCATTGGCAAAATATACCGGTGATGTTTCACAAGAACGGACGCAAGGTGCGAGGTAAGGTAAGGTTGGAAGGTCTTACGGGGTTGTTTTGGAGAACTGGAGCGGTCCGCTCCTGCCTGGTTGGTTGTTCCAGCCTAATTACCTGCAAATAAATAACAAGCATATATCGTGTATAATATAAATATGATGCAAGTTCCCGTTGGACTATGAATGATGTCTTCGGACATTTTAGGATGATGTCCTTAGACCATGATGTCCTGGGCCATGAATCGCTTGGTGCGAGATTCGCAGGCTATGAAATGATGTTCTCGGGCCATGAGTATGGTGCCTCTGAACCATGATGCCTTTGAATAATGATGTGCAGATTGAAATAAAGAGGTCCTCGGGCCAGGAAATGATGTTCTCGGGCCATGGAGATGGTGCCTCTGAACGATGACGCATTTGGCCAAGTTGGCGATATTTCAGCCCATGAAGAATGCAGTAGTATGTTGCTGACAAAACAGAGCTTAATCTTGCGATTTGCGAAAGGAAAGAGGGGCAGAGCATAGCCCGAAAGAAAGCGTAAATAAATAACGTAACGAAAGGTGATTTCTTTGAAAAGGTAGATAGGAGCTTTGCATAATGAAGTATAATGGGAAGAGAGGTAGCGTGGAACCTCGAAAGGCATAATGATAGCCTTATGCAATGTAGGAAATAAATGCAGGGGAGGTAGCGCTTAACCTCGGAAGGCAGAATGGTAGCCTTATGCAGTGATGGGAATGCAGATGTAGGTAGAGCTTAACCTCGGAAGGCAGAATAGTAGCCTTATGCAATGCGAGAAAATGCACGGAGACAGTGCTTAGTCTCGGAAGGCAGAAAAGTCGCCTTATGCAAAGATGCGAATGCAGGGGAGGTAGAGCTTAACCTCGGAAGGCAGAACAGTCGCCTTATGCAAAGATGCGAAAAAATGCAGGGACACAGTGCTTAGTCTCGGAAGGCAGAACAGTCGCCTTATGCAAAGATGCGAATGCAGGGGAGGTAGAGCTTAACCTCGGAAGGCAGAATGGTAGCCTTATGCAAAGATGCGAATGCAGATGGAGGTAGAGCTTAACCTCGGAAGGCAGAATGATAGCCTTATGCAATGCGAGAAAAAAAAATGACAGTAAGAGTTCTTAGCTGATGATAAATTTTGGCGATATGATTGTTGTGAATGAAGCGTTGTTTGCGATAATAGTAAGCGTCGACATGTGCGACGAGTTCGTGAGCGTATCCTTGAGAAGTATGTGTCTTGTGGGAATAATAAGATGTTTTGGGCTTTCGCCGTATTTGTGCCTGCATCCAAAGAAAAATCGCGAGTTTTGTAAAGGGGAGGGTTAGTTCGTATCCCCGCTGGCTCGGCTCGGCCTATCTGCTTGATAATGATAACTTTGTCGTACCATGGGGGTAGCGTTTCTAAACAAGCTGTTTTGGGAAGTAAATATGCATGGTTTTATAAAATATAACATACAATTTAAAACAAATTTCTTTGGATGAACCGACGACCACGACGCGGTTCAAGACATTGCAGTCTCTCTTGCTACGGAATTTTGAGGGTCCTACTCAAAATTCTGGCCCAGTTTGATAGGTGAATGCGTCTGGCTGCTGCTTGTGCGGCGACCGACTGAACTTACTTCGGAATTTTGAGGTCCCTCCTCAAAATTCTGCCTCAGTTTCCATTCGTGGGGAAAATGAAATTTTTATTAAAATGTGACCGAACCCATAGGGCTGCCTACGTATCCCCTCTTAAATGGGTATCAGGTCAGGCGTAGTTCAATTTACAACATTGAGAAAAGCATAAAGAGTTACACATAGTAGCGCTTGACTGCATCTGAGTTGATTGGTTTAGGCAAAACTTCTCCATCCATTTCTGCAAGTATGAGTGCTCCTCCTGTCAGCACTCGGTGAGCCATGTACGGGCCCTGCCAATTGGGAGAGAATTTCCCTTTTGCTTCGTCTTGATGAGGAAAGATTTTCTTTAACACCAGCTGCCCCGGTATGAATCGTCTTCGTTTGAATTTCTTGTTGAAGGCTCTGGTCATTCTGTTCTGATATAGCTGATCATGACAAACCGCATTCATTCTTTTTCTGTCTAAGAGGGCCAATTGCTCATAATGGCTTCTTACCCATTCTGCATCGCTGAGCTTAGCTTCTTGTATGATTCTTAGAGATGGAATTTCAACTTCAGCATGAATGACGGCTTTTGTACCGTATACCAACATGTAAGGAGTTGACCTAGTTGATGTGCGAACCGTGGTGCGGTATCCCAGTAAGGCGAATGACAGCTTCTCATGCCACTGCTTGTGCTTCTCTATAATCTTTCTCTGTAGCTTCTTGATATTCTTGTTGGCAGCCTCAACGGATCCATTCATTTGAGGTCTGTATGTTGTGGAATTCTTGTGTTTGATCTTGAAGGTTCACACATTGCTTTCATCAAATCACTGTTTAGGTTGGAACCATTGTCGGTGATGATCGACTCTGGAACTCCGAACCGACAAACAATGCGATCGCGGAAAAAGTCGGCCACAACCTTCTTAGTAACTGCTTTGTAAGATGCTTCTTTGACCCATTTGGTGAAATAGTCAATGGCAACCAGAATGAACCTGTGTCCATTGGAGGCTGTAGGCTCGATTGGTCCAATAACATCCATGCCCCAAGCGGCGAACGGCAGGGTGAACTTGTTGCATTAAGCTCACAGGGAGGTACCTTTATCATATCCCCATGTATCTGACATCGGTGGCATTTGCGGACATACTGGATGCAACCAGTTTCCATGGTCATCCAGAAATAACCAGCCCGAAGTATCTTATTTGCTAGAACAAACCCGTTCATATGAGGACCGCATGTACCAGCATGTATTTCCTCCAACAACTTTGTTGCTTCCTTTGCTTCGACACATCTTAGCAAACCCAGATCGGGAGTCCTCCTGTACAGGATTCCTCCGCTGTGAAAGAAATTGTTTGATAACCTTCTAAGAGTGTGCTTTCGAATAGCGTTTTCAAGCTCTGGGTACTCTCCCTCTTCCAAGTACTCCTTTATATCATGAACCCAAGGTTTTCCGTCTGCTTCCTCTTCATTATGGGCGCAGTAAGCCGGCTTATTGTGGATCCCCACTGGGATGGGATCAATGAAGTTCTTGTCTGGATGCTGGATCATAGATGACAAGGTAGCCAATGCATCGGCGAACTCATTCTGGATCGTGGGAACATGTCGGAATTCAATCTTTGTGAACCTCTTTCTCAATTCCTGCACACGATGTAGGTATGGCAGTATTTTGGAATTCTTGGTCGCCTGTTCTCCTTGGACTTGGTGTATCAATAAGTCTAAATCACCAATCACTAATAATGCCTGAACATTCATGTCGATGGCTAAGTTGAGCCCCAGGATGCAGGCCTCATATTCAGCCATGTTGTTGGTGCAGGGAAACCTGAGTTTGGCGGATACCGGGTAGTGCTGATCGGTTTCTGAAATTAAGACTGCTCCGATACCCACGCCTTTGAAGCTTGCATCCCCATCAAAGAAAATCCTCCATCCATCGTAGTATTCTGCAATGTCCTCTCCTACGAATGACACTTCTTCATCGGGGAAATAAGTTTTCAATGGTTCGTATTCTCCGTCCACAAGATTTTCAGCAAGATGATCGGCTAATTCTTGTCCCTTGACTACCTTCTGAGTTACATAAATGATGTCGAACTCACTTAACAAGATATGCCATTTAGCTAGCTTGCCAGTGGGCATGGGTTTCTGAAAGATGTACTTTAGCGGATCCATCCTTGATATGAGGTACGTTGTGTAGGCACAGAAATAATGCCTCAGCTTCTGTGCGACCCAAGTCAAAGCACAACAGGTGCGTAATAGAGAATATCGGGCCTCATTCGGAGTAAACGTCTTGCTGAGGTAGTAAATTGCTTGCTCTTTCCTCCCTGTTTCATCATGTTGCCCGAGAACGCAATTGAAAGCTCCATCTAACACAGCAAGGTAGAGTAATATAGGTCTACCCGGCTCTGGAGGTACCTAGACTGGTGGTGTTGAGAGGTACTCTTTGATTCTGTCGAAGGCCTTTTGACAATCCTCAGTCCATTTGGTGGCATCATCCTTTCTTAGCATCTTGAAAATCGGTTCACAAATGACAGTGGACTGGGCTATGAACCGGCTGATATAATTGAGCCTTCCCAGAAAGCTCATAACATCCTTCTTGTTCCTTGGTGGCGGCAATTCTTTGATGGCTTTGACCTTTGATGGATCTAGCTCTATTCCTCGACGACTGACAATGAATCCTAACAGCTTGCCAGCAGGAACCCTGAACGCACACTTTGCGAGGTTAAGTTTCAGATTGTATTTCCTTAACCTGTTGAAGAACTTTCTCAAATATTCCATGTGATCAGCAGCTTTCTTTGATTTGATGATGACATATTCCACATATACCTCGATCTCCTTGTGAATCATATCATGGAATATAGTAGTCATGGCTCTCATGTAAGTGGCCCCTGCATTCTTCAGACCGAATGGCATCATNTGCCCCTGCATTCTTCAAACCGATTGGCATCATCTTGTAGCAATACACTCCCCACGGCGTAATGAATGTTGTTTTCCCAGCATCTTCCTCGTCCATCCAAATCTGATGGTAACCAAAAAAAAAATCTATAAAGGACTGCAGCTCGTGCTTGGCACAGTTGTCAATTAAGATATGTATGTTCGGCAGGGGGAAGTCGTCTTTCAGACTGGCCCGGTTGAGATCCCGGTAGTCGACGCAGACTCTGACATTCCCATCTTTCTTTGGTACAAGCACAATGTTGGCTAACCATGTAGGATATTCGACCACCCGTAGAACCCCGGCGTTGATCTGCTTGGTGACCTCCTCTTTGATTTTCAAGCTCATGTCTTGTTTGAACTTCCTGAGCTTTTGCTTCACTGGTGGGCATATTGGATTGGTTGGCAGCTTGTGGGGCACAATAGATGTACTGAGGCCAGTCATGTCATCATATGACCAGGCGAATATGTCCTCATATTCCCTTAAGAATTCTGTATATTCCTCCCTTTCTGACAGTGACAGATGAATGCTGATGCGTGTTTCTTTGACGTTCTCTGCATTTCCCAGGTTGACGACCTCAGTCTCGTCCAAGTTAGACTTAGGTCTATTCTCAAAGTTCTCGACCTCTTTAATAATGTCCTCAGGNGTGAACATGAGAGCTCTTTTTTGCGGAAATTTAAAATGCGAAAAGGAAGAAAATTCTTTAAATAAACTGTAAATAGTGCTTATTTTGTTAGCCTTGCTACCCCGAGGCTCGACGGGCTTTGGTTGTCCTGACGGACCAATTGTTGAGATATGATCCCTTGCTCCCACGAATTGTATAGAAGGGCCTTCCTCCTCTTCCTCCTCGAGAATGACACAACAGTCCATATCCTCATCATCCAGAAATAAATCCCTCATTGCCGCTAGCGCTTCCTCCTCGTCTGTACCATATGTGATGTCAGCTGGCTGGAAAGTCTGCTCTATAAGGGGTATTGGCTGCTCTAATGGGTAGTAGGGGCCGCGCCATGGTGGCGGCCAGTTCTTGAATTCCTTCCAAGTGTACTCGTACCCCAGACCAAAAGTGGTACCGTGCTTCTTGAGTGTTATTGGCTTTGTTATTCCTTGGAGATTCTTACCGAACCCTTTACCTGGATCGTACCCTTGCCAGTTCAATATGTTTTTGGTCTTACTGTCCTACCACTTGTCCTTATCAATGGAGTTAACTCGTTCAATGTTGTGGTAGATCTCTCCACCCAACTTCCTTCTTCCATCGATGACCGAAAAGGCCTGGCGACCGTAGATATGGTTGCTACCGTCGCCATGAATGATTACCTCTTAGTGATTCCATTCGAACTTCACAGCTTGATGTAGGGTTGATGCCACGGCCCCAGCAGCGTGGATCCAAGGTCGTCCTAACAGTAAGTTGTAGGATGCAGGCACATCTATCACTTGGAAATCTACATCGAACCAAGTTGGTCCCATCTGTAATCACAAGGTGATTTCTCCCATGGTGGACCTCTGTGAACCATCGAAGGCTTTTACGTTGATCTCTCCTTCCTGTATCTCATGTATACTTTTGCCCAATTTCTTGAGCGTGACCAGCGGACAGATGTTGAGGCTGGAACCCCCATCAATTAGGATCATTGTGATGAAATGATCCTCATATTGTACCGTGATGTGTAATGCTCTGTTTGTCCTAATCCTTCGGGCGGCAGCTCATCTTCATGGAAAGTGATCTTGTGACTTTCCATTACCTGGCCTACCATGTTGGCCATTTCCCCACTGGTGATATTGTCTGGCACGTATGCTTCACTAAACACCCTTAGCAAAGCACTCATGTGTGTTTCAGAGTTCTGTAATAGGGAGAGGATTAATATATGAGCTGGTGTTTTTTTCAACTGGTCGAGGATTAAGTATTCCTTGGCTTGTAGCTTTCTCCACTGATCGTCTGAACCTGTTTCAATGATGGGGGGACGGTTGTTAGCCTTCTTGGTATACTTGGCCAAATGTTCAGGGGTATAAACTCTGCCAGGGGTGAGGATATTCCCCCACTCACTACACCGCCTGATTCTACTATCCCTGCTCAAACTACACCAGTTCCTAGACCTACCGAGGGTGTAACGGTTCCTCCAACTAATATTCCATATCCACCTTCAGCCCCAGCTTCTGGTTCCGGTGTTTCTGATGGGAACCTTAAGGGATCCATACAGATGTTGGTTCAGATAATGGCTTCTCATGCATAAAGATATAATGTTGTGCCTACTTCTTACAGTCAACCAAGGGAACTTTATAGTTCTAGGGTGAACAAGTTTCTTCAGTTAGATCCTCCAATGTTCACAGGTACTAATCCCAAGGAGGACCTCGGAGACTTCATTAATGAGATGCACAAGACTCTCCGAGTTATGCGTGCTACTGACATGGAAGAAGTGGAATTGGCCTCCTACCACCTGAAAGGGGCGGCCTATTCTTGGTTTGAGATGTGGGAGGAGCCCCGTGAGGAAGTGAGCCCTTCAAAGAGGTGGAGTGAGTTCACCTATGCCTTTATGGATCATTTCTTGCCTGTCGGGACTAGGGGGCCCGTGCTGCTGGTTTTGAGAGCTTGAAGCAGGGTAACATGAATTTTTGGAGTACCTTAGAGAGTCTACATGCCTGTCCAAGTATGTTATTCACATGTTTCCCACTATAGAGGCTAGAGTGCGCTAGTTTGTACAGGACATTAGCCCCTTTGTTGTTAATGAGGTTGTGACAACTGCCTTTAATTCTGATATGAACTAGGGGAAGATAGTGGCATTTTCTTAAACCAAAAAGACCCACAAATTGAAGAATAGGATGGAGCAAGAGGGTATAATTAAGCCCCGGTCTGCGGGAAACTTTGGGGGTTCTTCCGGTGGTGGAGGTGGTGGGTCGGCATTTAGAGGAGGGTCATCAAGGCCATCTCAATCATTTTATCAGTCTTCAATGAGTGCACATCCATCAGGGCCCACTCAGCAGTAGTAGAGTCATTGAGGCCCAGTTAGGGAAACAGGGGACCCACCATAAGGGTCAGCTTGGAGGGAGATTCCAACAGCAGCGGAGGCCCCATGCCCTAGGTGTAGGAGGATGCACGTTGGGTTCTTCTTCATGAACTTACCTATATGCTGCGAGTGCGGTATGAGGGGTCACATTCTGAGGTATTGACGCTCGTCACGCCAGATCATAGGCAGGGGTGCGACACTGCCAGCTAGTTGCATAGCTACTGCATCCATATCGCCTCTTCTAGCTCGAGGCACTCTAACACTCGGAGGGCGTAGTTCAGCTTGGGGTGGTACCCAGAACTCGGGATAGCCCAACAGATTTTATGTTATTCGGAGGCGTTGGGATTCAGACGCTTCTCTAGATATTGTCACAGGTATATTAACTTTCCAATCTCATGATGCGTATGCCCTTATTGACCCCGGTTCAACTTTGTTCTATGTCACTCATTATGTTGCTATGGAATTTTGGAGAAAACTTGAACAACTTCATGAGCCGTTCTTAGTGTCTACTCTAGCTGGTGAGTCTATCGCGATCGCATGGGTTTATAGGTATTGTGTTGTCACGATGCGTGGTCGAGACACCATGGCTAATCTCATCGAATTAGAGATGATTGATTTTGATTTAATAATAGGGATGGAGTGGCTTTATTCATATTTCTCTAAACTTGATTGTCGAACCAGAACCGTTAGGGTTGAATTTCTAAATTAGTTATTGATTGAATGGAAGGGGGATGATGTGGTGTCGAAGGGTAGGTTTTTTTAATACCCTAAGTCCACGAAGATGATTAAAAAGGGATGTATCTACCATTTGGTCAAGGTTACGGACACCGACGCAGAGGCAACTATACTTGAGCATGTGCCTGTTGTTAATGAATTTCTGGAGGTCTTTCCGGATGAGCTCCCTAGGATCCCACCAGACAGGGAGATCATTTTTGGTATTGATGTGATGCCAGGCACGCAACCCATATATATTCCACCTTACAGAACGACACTAGCAGAATTGAATGAGCTAAAAGAACAATTGAAGGATTTGTTAGAGAAGGGTTTCGTCCGGCTGAGTGTGTCGCCCTGGGGCGCACTGGTTCCTTTTGTAAGGAAGAGGAATAGGTCACTGAGAATATGTATCGACTATCGGCAGCTCAACAAGGTCACGATAAAAAATAAGTACCCACTGCCAAGGATAGATGACTTGTTTGATAATTTGCAGGGTGCTAAGTATTTCTCCAAGATTGATTTAAGATCCAGGTATCACCAATTGACGATCAGGGAGCAGGATATTCCGAAAACTGCTTTCATGACCCGGTATGGTCACTTTAAAATTCTGGTAATGTCTTTTGTGCCAAAAAGTGATCGGTTTCTACCTTACACCACTATATAGTAGCGAGGAGTGGTCGATGCAGTTTTAACCGAAGAGGTCGGGATCGATTTCCACAAGTAGTTAATTTGGTTTGGAGTTGGGTTTCTAACTGATCTAGCTGTGTGTGTTGTTTCTAATTGCACTTCTAAACATGGTTGTGATTGTTTCTATTCTAATTTTTATACTATTGAATGCTAAAGAGTAATCTAAGTACAATATTTTTGTGAGAGTTATTCAAGTGATAAAAGGCACTAGGGAAGTGACTTCCACCTAGGTGAGTATCTAATGGGATCGAGAATCTAGGACAAGCTTGTTATAATTGGGTTCGTGATATAACCATCACACATAAACACTCACTCTATACCTCTCGGTAGTTTGAGTGTCTTTTCCCAATTTGGCTTTCTCAAGCCCAAAATGTTTTCATGCCATGCAAGTGAAATTGGCTCAAGTCGGGTATTACTATCTCTAGGTTTAACCCTTTAATTGGGGCTATCAATCTCTTGAGTTCACCCCAATTCCTTGTTAGCCTAATTTTGCTAGACTTAGTCCCTCTTTCTCAAGAAGAGCATAAGTCATAAAGGCATGAATCAATATTTGCAACCACTAATTCTACAATTAAAGCAAGAATCAAGCTAAATACCACTAACCCATAAACAATTAAGCCCTAAAATTCAAGACATATTGATTACACACACTAGAGTTGGGTCACAACCCTAGCTATGGGGTCTAGCTACTCATGACAATGGTAGAAAACAAAGATAAAGATGAAATATAAGCCATAATATTCAAATATAAGATGAAAATCTAAAGATAGAAGATAAATCTACTCTAAAATTACTCAAAAAGGTAAAGTTCAGTCGTTCACGTGATCCCTAAAATAAATCTTGAACTAAAAATGTCAAAAAGGTCTATTATACACATTTGAAGATTTCATACAAAAATGGCCCTACGCGTAAATGTGGCCGCGTCCGCGCTTGAGCTCTCGCGACACGTAAAAGCGAGTGCGGTCCGCGTTTCTTCAATTTTGGGCTTGGGTTGGACTTCGTTTCGCAGACAGCGTAATTTCATCCGCGTCCACGTAAGCTTCAATCGTGGCCGGGTATTTTGGTCGCGGACCACGTACCTCGGTTAAGCTCGACATGCAGGGTCTCTGAGCCTCAAGATGCGCTCTTAGTGAAAATCCCATCGCGTCTGTGCCAAAGGTTTCGTGGCCGTGTTTTTCCAACGCGGATTGTGGTCATTATTGTGCCCAAATCAGCCTCTTTGAACCTTGCTTTTGCGAGCCGCGTATTTGTGGCCTTCTCAGCGGTGGTACTTACGCGGCCGCGTATTTCTACCGCTCTCAACGGTCAGTTCCCAACCTTGTTTTGTGCAAGTTAGACTCCTTCTTGAGTTGGTTATGGATTCTTTGCCTCATTTTGGCCTAGCCCTGCAAGCAAGCACATTACGTTAGTTTTCGGGAATACCTTTACGCATTTTTTACCCAGAACCTAAGCAAAAGAGATCAAATAATAGGCTAAAATCACTAGTTATCAACTCCTCCAAACTTAAGCTTTTAGTTGTCCTCAAGCAAACAAGGTAAATCCCACCTCCACAAGAAAAAGAAATGAAAATTTCAGTTGTCCTAAGGTGACTTCATCAAGCATCAAATGGGACTAACAATAACCTTCAACACAAATGCATTATCAACAACATCATGTTATGACCTTTTGAGTTTCATAGGTCTAATGTGACACAAGAGCATCAAGAGTTGACTCAATTCATCAAGGAAATTCGCTCTCACGTACGTCATTGTGGATCCCAGACTCCTCCTCCTCTACTCTCTATGAGCTAATCTAACTTTATTGAATGTGGCACTCAAAACAAGGATTGTAAAGAAGTGCGCTCATCACTCCCAAAAGAATATCACAAGTCCGGCTCTAAGTACCATAAGTTTTCCCCTCATGTAAATCACCACTAATGTAAGCTCACTCAACTTGAAATCCTATAGGGCTTTAGCTGGATGTAATGAAGGCTTTCTGGATCAAGGTCGGACATAATGAACTATGATGGTATCATCTTTCCTTAAGCACTCCATTTTCTCAATTCAGCTCATATTTTCTTGACTCTTTGAGTCATTTTCTTCTTCCTTAGGGAAACTAGAGAGACACATTGTCACTCTTTTTTTTTCATGACAATCATTTTCCTCTTTTTCATCATTAATTTCCTTTGAACATTGTTTTCTTGAATCCTTTCAACCTTTACTTTCTTTTTGGCAAGCTTCTTTTAGGCCTTTCATCATTTTCTTTGCCTTTCCTTTTCATCAATTTTTTTTTCTTTGAACCTTTCATCACTTTGAAATTCCTCGTCTCTCCCCCAAACTTATGTTTTTGCATATTGTTCATCATGAATACTAAGGAAAGATTGGGTGCCAAGAGAAGGTCATTATAGAACGGTGAGGGCTTGTAATGTGGTTATTAAATGAAAAAGGCTTAGGCTCAAAGGGGTTGACTAAGGATATCATAATGGTAGGCTATGGAAGTTTTCAAAGTTCAAAAGGTACCAAGGAGATCCTATAATCACTTCTCAAGTCGAGCTACACTTAGAATTTTTCCTAGAAAAACATTTGGGGCAAGTTCTAGACTTGTTGGCACGGGACTTGGACTTGCAATACAATACCTCACGTCTCAAACTACTGGATTCTTAAATAGAATAGAGTCGAGGGCCACAACAACCCTAGCTAAGATTGAAGATCATAGATGGCTCACAGAAACCACTTGATGATAATTTTAGTCAACTCAAGAGTCTAAAGGTCACAACTAGAGCTACTCTTGTCAACAAACTTGTCTTTAACCATGAGGTCAAAGGAAAACGTGTTAGTACCAAGTGAAGCTTACTTAAGCCACTTTTATTCATTACAACTATATATCAAAACAAAAAGAAAAATAGACTCAATCCCTTAAGAAGGTTGTCACGTTATCCATAGTTGGGAAGAGCCACCCAGTTAACAAAAATTCCACCTTTGGAAAGAACCGTGGCATTAAGAAAACCAAAGGCTTATTGATCACGAAAAATTGTAAAAAGAATCTACAAATTTAAAAAGAAGCTACTAAAGGAAATAAGAAGCTAAGTTATTAAGAAAAATTACAACAAAAGTTATATAGTAAAATACGGAATGTTAAATGAATATGTACAATATGGGAGTGAAACGAATATACACAAAATGGGGATGAATATATACATGGAATGGTAAAGTTATATACATACCAAGAGTGAAAAATAACGAAAATGAAAACACAATAAGTAAGAATAAAGAAAAATAGTATTAGAGTTATTACAAACCAGTCATCAAAATTAACAAATCAGAATAAGACCACCCCTCCCCCCAAAATAGAAATTAGCATTGTCCTTAATGCTAAAAGCAAAAATAGAATCAAGGGAGGGATAGAGAGTAAAGAAAACTCCCTATGAGGTCTCTATCAGCATGGGGTCACTAGTGGGATCATGTGGTTGTCCAGACTCATCACCTCCCTTAGGATCCTCCAAGTAAATCTCCAAGTCCTCAGTTTGGGGCACTACAACTCTTCTCACTGGTTGTTTGTCAGCCTCCTGTTGTGATGGTTGTGATGTATATGCTACAAGCTCATCCATAAGGAGATCAAGAGGAATATCTCCGGCGGAAGTCAGCTTCTCCACCTCCTTCTTAAAATTCTCTTGACTCTTCTTCACCATCTTCACCTGTTTACCCAGATCCTTGATCACCTTCTTATGAGCACCTAAAGACTCCAGAATCTTCTTTTGGTTGTCAAGGATCGTCTTCAATGAATCCTCCACTAATGAAGGCATCTAGAGCTATGTTGGAACTGCCTGAGCTGCGACTGCACTGGATAAAGCAGATAGCTTTGATGTAGCAACCTGAATCCAGTTGTTGATGTTGGACAAGGTCTGATTAACCATCAGTGCAATTAGGCGGTAAGCTGATGTAGAAGGGACAGAAAGTGGGACAGACACTGATGGCCTTGAGGGAGGATGTGGCATAACAGCAGATGAACCTTCAGCTATGGAAGGCTCGGACCTAGTGGCCACTACCCTTGGCTCTTCAAACTGGTCGGTGGAGGTAGTGGTTTTGCCTTTGGACATGGGGTTGTCTGTTCCCTGAAGGGTAAACCAAGAGAAGGGCCTTTTTGGCTTCACCTTTGTACCAAAATCCGTCCTTTATACATCCTGGTCCTCTAAGTACATGGTGAGGAAGTTTGGGTACGAGTATGATGTTTCATCCTTCCCGATAGCTTTGGTAATGGTTATGTCCATAATGTTCCCCAAATTTATTGGGTACCCCACCATGATCGAAGCCACAATAATTTCCCGGGAGACTGGGATATCACGGTCATGCTGAGATGGGTCTATCCGACTGCACACGAAGGTGGACCACCCTTTTGCTTCAAATCTTAGAGTGTTCCTATGAATTAGAACCCTAGGTATAAGCCAGGTCGGTGTTGTCCCGGGGATGGCTATCACCCCTGCAAGACATGGACGGGCTAACTCATCCAATGATACCTTCTCCAAGTAGAGGGATTCGTCCACATCATCGAACCCGACATATTCATTAAGTGTCTTGCCATCAAATTTGATCTTCTGGTTCCATACTTTAGTCAAATATGTGCCCTTTTGTATGTGGGCGACATTAGCATAGAATTCTTTTGTCACGCCCCAACCTCGAGGAGCGCGACCGGCGCTCAACCGAGTGAACCCGATCGAGCAAGCCTGTTAATCCTTTCCTACCCAACTCATTTATAAACCAGAAAGGGATCTCAACGTCATTCATTAAGCTAGGAAGAGGTCGGTTATATACATATAGATATGCTACTAATCCATTCTTTCTTATATACATGTTTCCATAGTTATGTTTCCAAAAGTACATACAGTTTACAATTTAGTGGGAAGGAGTTAAATTACAAGTTGATTCAACGATCACCCCGACACCCATACATGACCCACATAAGCGTCTACGGAGCCTCTAACTATACAAAAGACATACGTGACAATACCGGTAACAAGGCCCCGGCTACACCTCAAAAGGTGATAACTTAAACAAAAGAAGAACAACATATGATGTACACGACCCCGGGAAGGAATGGGGCTCAGCGAGACTGCTGTGGGGGAGAGAGAGAAGGCACCAGTATCTGCGACCAGCGCTATCAGCTACGGAGCCACCTACATCCATTAAAAGATGTAGTTCTCCCGGAAAAAGGGACGTTAGTACAATCGAATACTAGTATGTATGAACAAACTCTACTCTTAATAGAATGAACAATAAAGCAAGGAGGAAGGTGATCATAGAAATCAATTAGTGCTTCGCAGAAATTTAAAGAAAAAAAGTAAGGATCACATAGTTTCTAATTTCTCCTCTCCATATTTATGGTTAATAGTCTTTTAGTGCCAAGTGCCACAACTCATAATTCCACCGTGTATTTTACATGGAGTCCGGTCTCGGCCCGACCGCCTAAGCCATCCCAAGTGAGACATAAAAATATCCATAATTTATATCCAAGTTTCCAAAGTAAATACCACCATGTGTACAACATGGCGTCCTATCTCGGCCCCATCGGCTAAGCCATCTCACTTGGGACATAACAATTTTCAATTAATTACTCAATTCACAATTCTTTCCATCATTTAATACATAGTTCTTGGCACTTGGACGCATTTTACAATTCGAGTGTTTTTTTACTTTTTATTCATTCAATAACATCATCTTCCCTATTGATAAGTACAAACATATAATGCATGACACACATAAGAGAAGGAGCATGGAGAATCATAATTCACATTTTAAAATAGCCCGGTGACATGGAAAACATCTAGAACAATTAGGGAACATGTGACCTACAATACAACACACTTAAGGCAATCAATTCGAGTATAATCAAGTAAGGGACTCATACCAAATATTCGGACACCAAAGATTCGATTTTACGAAGAATAAAGTTAGCAATACATACCTTAATTGTGTTTTCTTTAAGGCTCATAGGCAATCCGGATTTAAGCAACTTCAATCTATTTAATAATATAGCAAAATGGAATTCAAAACTAGGAGAATAGTTGTAATTCTAGCTCATTAGAGCATATTGCCAAACGCTAGGTGTGCATTACTGTTCTTAGAGACTTTTATGAATCATCCTATCATTTTTTCACCCATTCATAGTTTTACATCCTCCCTACACTTGTTTATCTTACATGCATGCAATGAAATCATCCCCCATCCCCATGAAATATCACACTAGTACCTCCTTATGGATATATTTGAAATTAAGAGATGGGTGATGTATTCTTGCCTCTTAGGATGAAGGATTTGGTGTCCTACTTGATTATCCCCAAGGATTTGAGTGATGATTGAAGATTAATTTAGTGAAAACTAGGCTATCCTTCTAGAACTCCCCCTTTTCTTACTCTAAAATATCAGGAAAAATTATGAAATGGCCCAAGGTGGGTGTTTTAACGGAGTGGGGGGTCGGGTTTTAAACTTGGAAAATGGGTACCCCGACACCATCTGTGACCGCATAATGAATATGCGGTCTGCAAAGTGACCGCAGAAATGGCCTTAGGATGGGTAAATTTTTGACCGAGTATGCGGCCCGCATACCTGTTCTGCATTCGCATAATGCACCGTAGAACTCCCCTCGCAAAACTTAAAGGCAGGTATGCGATGGATTATATGGCCTGCATTTTAATTGTGCGATCGCATTTTTGGTCGCATAACTGGCCTCAAATTTTGCCAGTTTTCCGCCTCACTCTACGACCATTATGTGGTCCGTAGAGTGATTATGCGACCGCATACTGGGCTGCAGAAATGCTCAAATCTGAGAAACATTTTCCGCTTAGTCCGAAGGGTACTGTTCAATCCAAAAACTCCGAACCGCGGCGAGCATAACGCAGGAATCTAACTCGGCATCATGAAATCTCAAATTTTTGGTTAATAATTTTACGGGTCCTTACTCCCCCACTTAAGATCATTCGTCCTCGAATGAGGATCGAGGTTTGATTAGGTTCAATCATACCACATACTAACAGTCCCAAATTTTCCTAACTCCCAAATCATCTTAAAATTTCGCAAGAGTTTCCTTTGTATTTAGTCCTATCCACCTTCCAGCGAGCCCCCAAAATGCATTTTAACAACATTTATATGACCAAACAACACAATTGACCACAAAACAACACCAACTGAGGCTTCATAAAAGACAAATAACTAGAAATGAAATATCTTTATATTAGTCGAACAAGTAATAAAAAAAATGGGGGGTGGGGGGGGAACTTCATAGGTCTATTACATGGATATTAAAAGAAATTAGGATACTTCTTTTTTATTTAATTCTTGGCTTCCCAAGTAGCTTCTTCGACTTGTTGGTTTTTCCATAATACCTTTACGGATGCAATTTTCTTGTTTCTCAACTTTCGGACATGTCTATCAAGAATAGCAACTGGAATTTCTTCATATGAAAATTCTTCATTAACCTCAATGGTCTCAACCGGTAAATTGGCGGATGGGTCTCGAATTACCTTCTTCAACATGGACACATGAAATACCGGGTGCACCAATGACATTTCAGGTGGCAGCTCAAGCTTGTACACTACCTGACCTATCTTTTGAATTATTCTATATGGCCCAACATACCTCGGACTCAATTTCCCCTTCTTTCCAAACCGCATGATCCCCTTCATGGGAGATACCTTTAAGAACACCCAATCATCTTCTTTGAACTCCAAGTCTCTACGACGAACATCCGAATAGGATTTCAGGTGACTCTGAGCAGTTTTCAACCGCTCTTTTATAATTTAAACCTTCTCTATAGCTTGATGTGCAAGGTCTGGTCCTATTAGTTTAGCTTCTCCAACCTCGAACCACCCAATCGGCGACCTACATCTTCTACCATACAAGGCCTCAAACGGCGCCATCTGAATGCTAGCATGGAAGCTGTTATTATAAGCAAATTCTATAAGCGGCAAATGATCATCCCAGCTACCCTTGAAGTCAAGCACACAAGAATGCAACATGTCCTCAAGTGTCTGAATAGTCCGCTCTGCTTACTCGTCAGTCTACGGGTGAAAAGTCGTGCTAAGATTTACCTGTGTACCCAAACCTTGGTGAAACTTCTTCCAGAAATTAGCTGTGAACTGGGCCCCTCGATCAGAAATAATAGAAACCGGAGTGCCATGAAGCCTGACTATTTCCTTGATATACAATTGTGCATACTGTTCCGCAGTGTCGGTGGATTTATCTAGTAAAACATGTGTTGATTTCGTGAGGTGATCCACGATCACCCAAATTGAGTTGAACTTACGCGAAGTGCGCGGTAATCCTACCACAAAAATCCATGTTCATCATTTCCCACTTCCACATTGGAATTTCTGTAAGTTGTGCCAACCCACCGGGCCTTTGATGCTCGGACTTCACTTGCTGACATCTTGGACATTTTGCCACAATGTCCGCCACACCCCTTTTCATGTCTTTCCACCAGTAAATTTCCTTGAGGTCATGATACATTTTTGTAGAACCTGGGTGCACGGAATACCAGAAGTGTGAGCTTCTGCCATGATCCTTTCTCGAAGACCATTCACGTTTGGAAACATAGACGCCCTTGGTACCGTAAGGTACCGTCATCCATGCAAAGAAAAAAAGTCTTAGTCTTATGCTTATGAATCCCTTCCTTCAGCTGTACTAGCACTGGATGGTTGTATTGCTTCTCTTTGACCTCCGCCCCAAGCGATGATTCCGCCCAATTCTGCATAATCACTTCCCCTTTGCTATAGTCCGCAAGACGACCTCCCAAATCGGCCAACTGGTGAACCTCCCGGGCCAAGGGCCTTTGACATGCTTCCAAGTGAGCCAAACTACCCATAGATTTCTGAATAAGGGCATCTACCACCACATTAGCTTTCCCCGGATGATTTAAAATGTTGATTTCATAATCTTTGAGCAACTCAAGCCACCTTCTTTGCCTCAAGTTCAATTCCTTCTGTTTGAAATATATTGAAGACTCTTGTGGTATGTGAATAAATCTACATGGACCCCATACAAACAATGATGCTAGATTTTTAATGCAAAAACCACTGCCGCAAGTTTCAAGTCATGTGTTGGATAGTTCTTTTCATGATTCTTAAGTTGCCTTGAAGCATAAGCTATAACCCTTCCATGTTGCATTAATACACACCCAAGACCAACCCTGGAAGCATCGCAATACACCAAAAACCCCTCTACACCGTCTGGCAGGGTCAACACTGGTGTCGAAGTTAGTCTTGATTTCAATTCCTGGAAACTCCTTTCACAAGCATCGGACCACTGGAATTCGATCGCTTTCTGCATCAATTTAGTCAATGGGGATGAAAGAGTGGAGAACCCCTCCATTAAACTCCTATAATACCCGGCCAAACCCAAGAAACTGCGAACCTCTATTGGAGTGGTAGGTCTAGGCCAATCCTTTACCGCTGCGATCTTTTGAGGGTCAACATTAATTCCTTCTCCGTAGACGACATGACCTAGAAATGTAACAGATTCAAGCCAAAATTCACATTTCGAGAACATTGCATATAATTGGTGTTGATAAAGAATCTGCAGAACTGCCCTGAGGTGGTCGGCGTGATCCTCTCGACTTCGTGAGTAAACAAGGATGTCATCAGTGAATACTATCACAAAGGAGTCATGAAACGACTTGAAGACTCGATTCATAAGATCCATGAAAGCTGCTGGGGCATTTGTTATAAATTACCATATATTCAAAGTGCCCATATCGGGTTCTGAAATCTATTTTCGGAATATCCTGTTCCTTTATCTTTAATTGATGATACCCGGACCGCAATCAATTTTGGAGAAGAACATAGCACCTTGCAATTTATCAACCAAGTCATATATCCTAGGCAATGGGTATTTATTTTTTATTATGACCTTGTTAAGTTACCGATAGTCAATACATATCCGCAACGATCCATCTTTTTTTCAGACAAAGAGAACTGGTGCGCCCCAAGGTGACACACTCGGTCGGATGAAACCTTTCTCTAGCAAATCCTTTAGTTGTTCCTTCTGCTCTTTCAACTCCTCCGGCGCCATTCTACAAGGTGGAATGGATATAGGTTGCGTGTTTGGCATTACATCAATCCAAAATCAATCTCCCTGTCTAGAGGAATCCTAGGGAGCTCATCCGAAAAGACATCGGGGAATTCATTCACAATTGACACAGATTCAAGGGTAGGCACCTCAGCAGTGGTGTCCGCAACTCGAACCAAGTGATAAATACACCCCAACCTCATCATCTTCATGGCCTTAAGGTAAGAAATAAACCTACCTTTCGGCATAACATTACTCCCCTCCCACTCAACAACCGGCTCGTTAGGAAACTCAAGCCTCATAATTCTTGTTCGGCAGTCGAGCTTGGAAAAACATGAATAAAGCCAATCCCTTCCCATTATTACATCAAAATCAATCATCCCCAGTTCAATAAGATCGGCCATTATTTCCAGACCACGCACCGTGACAACACAATCTCTATAAACCTGCGCGGACGTAATAGACTCGCCAACCGGAGTAGATACAGAGAACGGCTCATGAAGTTGTTCTGATTTTATCCCAAAGCTTGTAGCAACATAAGGAGTAACATAGCATAAAGAAGATTCGGGATCAATAAGGCCATACACATCATGGGATTGAACAGTTAATATACCTGTGAAACCATCTGGAGAAGCCTTTCCACTCTAACGACCACTCATAGCATAGAACCGGTTGGGCACTCCCAAACATCGTGCACCACCCCTAGCTGCACCACGCCCCGCGAGTGCTGGAGAGCCTCGAGCTGGAGGGTGTGTTGAAGATGTAGCAGCTGTAGAACTAGATGGCTGGGTTGTGCCCCTTCCTGCACCCTGGAAGGATGTACGAAACTCCATCTAAATATGGCCCCTCATCCTGTATCCATAACATATTGGCATATCCATATAGAAGACTCCCGAATGTATCCTCCCACACTTAGGGCTTGGGGTGCTCTGTTGCTGCTAGAATGTCCCTCATAATCGGCCCTGATAGTGGAACCCACCGTGCCCTAGGTGGGCCTAAAGCGATTCCCCTGCTACTGACTGTGCCCTGCTGGTAGGGCACTAGCTGAAGACTGAGCATAAGACTGGGATGGCCCTGATGATCCTCCCCATGAAGTTGATCTCCCACCTCCAAACGAATCCCCAAGGTTTCCCGTTTATCGGGCCCTACTGGTACATTCTCGTTCCATCATGTTCTTTAATTTCCGAGCCTTTGTAGCTTGAGAAAATGCCACCATCTTTCCATAGTTCATGTCAGAATTTACAGCAGCTGTGGCAGCCTCATTAATAACCAACGGGCTAAGGCCCTGCATGAATCTATGCACCCTAGCCTCCATAGTCGGCTTCATAAGAACAACATACTTTGACAGGCGCACGAACTCCATGTGGTATTCCTAAAAAATATTACTACCCTACTTAAGGGTCTCAAACTCTATAGCACGGGCTGCCTTAGTCTCGGCAGGCAGGAAGTGGTCTATGAAAGCATCTGGGAACTCACTCCATCTCGCCGGTGGGCTCCCCTCATCACGGGAATCCTCCCACATCTCAAACCAGAAATATGCCACCCCTTTCAGGCCATAGGAGGCCAAATCTACTCCCTCCGTCTCCGTAGCACGCATAACTCGGAGAGTTTTGTGCATCTCATCAATAAAATCCTGAGGATCCGCCTCGGGATCAGTACCTATGAACACTGGAGGGTCTAACTGAAGGAACTTGTGAACCCTGGAACCGGAAGAGTCTCCTTGCAAGCTAAATGAGGTGGGGGCAACATTTGGCCTCTAGGCCTGAGAAGAAACTAACTAAGTCAGCATCTGAATAGCTCCCCTAAGATCCCCATCAGATATACTGGAACCGGAAGCTGGGGCTTGAGGTGGAGCAGGCATATCGCCGAGAGGGATTATGGTACCCTCCGCAGGAATAGGAACTAGGGGAATCTGGTCTGGAGTAGAAGAATCAGGCAGTGTGATATTAAGGGGATTATCCTCACCCACGCTATCAAGTTGGGAATCAATAGCCACTCCTGGGGTGGCGTTGGCCTCTTGGCCGAATATTGCTTTCTTCTTAGGTGCCATTTATTGAAATTTAGAAACAATGCACAAGTTGAAGGAAGACAACCTCACATTCCACTCTATCGCACGATATAGAAAAACAATGAAGGGTATTAGTCCTAAATGTCCGAGTAGACCCCTAATTATAGGTGTGGTCGACAACACCCCGACAAGAAAAGCTCTACTAGACACAGCTCCGAGACATCCTAGGACACTTTAAAACCTTAGGCTCTGATACCAAGTTTGTCTCACCCCAACCTCGGGGACTGGCGCTCAGCCGAGTGAACCCGGTTGAGCAAGCCTGCTAAGCCTTTCCTACCCGACTCATTTATAAACCAGAAAGGGATATTAACATCATTCATTAAGCTAAGAGGAGGTCGGTTATATACATATAGATATACTACTAATCCATTCTTTCTTATATACATATTTCCATAGTTAAGTTTCCAAAAGTACATACAGTTTATAATTCGGTGGGAAGGAGTTAAATTACAAGTTGATTCATCGATCACTCTGACACCCATACATGACCTACATTAGCGTCTACAGAGCCTCTAAAGATACAAAAGACATATGTGACAATGCCGGTAACAAGGCCCCGGCTATACCTCAAAATGTGATAACTTAAACAAAAGAAGAACAACATATGATGTACACGACCCCGGGAAGGAAAGAGGTTCACTGAGACTGTTGTGGGGGAGAGAGAGAAGGCACCACTATCTGCGACCAGCGCTATCAGCTACGGAGCCACCTACATCCATTAAAAGATGTAGTTCTCCCGGAAAAAGGGACGTTAGTACAATCGAATACTAGTATGTATGAACAAACTCTACTCTTAATAGAATGAACAATAAAGCAAGGAGGAAGGTGATCATAGAAATCAATTAGTGCTTCGCAGAAATTTAAAGAAAAAAAGTAAGGATCACATAGTTTCTAATTTCTCCTCTCCATATTTATGGTTAATAGTCTTTTAGTGCCAAGTGCCACAACTCATAATGCCACCGTGTCTTTTACATGGAGTCCGGTCTCGGCCCGACCGGCTAAGCCACCCCAAGTGATACATAACCATATCCATAATTTATATCCAGGATTCCAAAGTAAATGACACCATGTGTACAGCATGGCGTCCAATATCGGCTCGATCGACTTAGCCATCTCACTTGGGACATAACCATTTTAAATTAATTACTCAATTCACAATTCTTCCCATCATTTATTACATAGTTCTTGGCACTTGGACGCATTTTACAATTCAAGTGTTTTTCCCTTTTTATTCGTTCAATAACATCATCTTCCCTATTGATAAGTACCAACATATAGTGCGTTACACACATAAGATAGGGAGCATGGAGAATCATAATTCACATTTTCAAATAGCCTGGTGATATGGTAAACATCTAGAACAATTAGGGAACATGAGGCCTACAATCCAACACACTTAAGGCAATTAATTCGAGTATAATCAAGTAAGGGACTCATACCAAATATTCGGACGCCAAAGAGTCGATTCTACGAAGAGTAGAGTTAGACATACATACCTTAATTGAGTTTTCTTTAAGTCTCTTAGGCAATCTCGTTTTAAGAAACTTCAATCTATTCTAATCATATAGCAAAATGGAATTCAAAATTAGGAGAATAGTTGTAATTCTAGCTCATTAGAGCATCTTTCCAAACACTAGGTGTGCATTACTGTTCTTAGAGTCTTTTATGAATCATCCTATCGTTTTCCCGCCCATTCATAGTTTTACATCCTCCCTACAATTGTTTACCTTACATGCATGCAATGAAATCATCCCTCATCCCAATGAAGTATCACACTAGTACCCCATTATGGCTGTATTTGAAATTAAGAACTGGGGTGATGTAGTCTTACCTCTTAGGATGAAGGATTTGGTGCCCTACTTGATTATCCCCAAGGCTTTGAGTGATGTTTGGAGATTAATTTGATGAAAACTAGGCTTTAATTCTATAACTCCCCCTTTTCTTACTCTAAAATATTAGGAAAAATGATGAGAAATGGCCTAAGGTGGGTGTTTTAACGGAGTGAGGGTCGGGTTTTAAACTTGGAAAATGTGTGCCCCGACACCATCTGCGATCGCATATGCGACCGCATAAATGAATATGCGGTCCGCAAAGTAACTGCAGAAATGGCCTTAGGATGGGTAAATTTTTTACCGAGTATGCGCCCAATATGCGGCCCGTATACCTGTTTTGCGGTCGCATAATGCACCGTAGAACACCCCTCGCAAAACTTCAAGGCACATATGCGATAGATTATGCAGCCCACACATTAGTTATGCGATCGCATTTTGGGCCGCATAATTGGCCTCAAATTTGGCCAGTTTCCTGCCTCACTCTACGGCTATTATGGGGTCCACAGAGTGATTATGCAGCCTCATACTGGGCTGCTGAAATGCTCAATTCGGAGAAACATTTCCTGCTTAGTCTGAAGAGTACTATTCAATCCAAAAAAGTCCAAACCGCGGCGACCATAACGCAGGAATCTAACTCGGCATCACGAAATCTTGATTTTTTGGTTAAAATTTTTACGAGTCCTTACATCCTTGACCAAGTACTCATTCGCCTTTGGTAGCTTGCTAGTAAAGAACTTCCACCCCACTCTTTCATTGAATTGTCTTTTAACATTGGGATTGTGGGGTAGAAGATCTCTCTCTATGAAATCCCTCTCGAGCGTGAGCGACCTTTGAGGCCACCATTCCCGGAACTTTTGGTAGGCTTTCTCATTGATGATTCTGTCTTGCCACACTGCGGGGTTTCTTGATCGAACCAAACCTCCAGCCGTGGTGTCACCACCTCTCACGTCATCCGGGACATCCTCTTCTTCATCAGCATTAATAGGAGCCGTTGTTGAGGCCGGAGTTGCAGCAGGTGGGGCTGGTGGAGCCGAAGTCTCACTACCTCATTCTGAGCCAACAGACGACCCAGACAAAGAGGTACAACATGGTCACGAGCATCTACGAAATAAGACTAACTCTGCTAATGTCTTAAATAAAGTCTAGGAATGAAATACTAAAACTAAATAAGGAAGGGAAATGGAGAAGTTGTGGACGCTGGACAACTACCTCTAAATCCCGTAAGCTGCTGATCACAAACTCGGACGACTACTGCTCCAAATTAATACTGGATCTGCACACAGAGGTGCAGGGAGTAATGATGAGTACGCCAACTCAGTAGTAATGAAAATAAATCACAGTCTGAGAAATATAAAACACACAGCACAGAAACACCAATTCACAAAACAATAGTAAAACACCAAGTCACATGAAGTATTTACCAAATACATAAGTTCGAAAACCAATTTCCAGAAATCCTTTGAAATAAGTATAATATCAATATATCTCAGTAAAAATCAGTTTTAAAATCAAAGTAAATCATAGTTCGAAAACTCAATAAAATTTATCATAAATCTGCCCCTCGGGCCATAATCATTTCACGTAAAAATTTCCATCAGTATCATCCCATCAGGCAACCTCACAGTCACTCAATATTATCCCATCAGGAAACCACACAATCACTCAATATTAGCCCATCAGGCAACCTCACAATCACTCAGTATCAGCCCCGCGAGCAACATCACTCATTAGGTACTTGCGCTCACTAGGGGTGTGTACAGACTCCAAAGGGGCTCCTACAACCCAAGCGCTATAATAAGCCACAACATGTCATAAATCACACACAATATAGGCCTGCAGCCTCACTCATGTCATATCATCCTCACAATATTGGCCCGCAGCCTCACTCAGTCAGACACTCTCAACATGCCCTTCAAGCCATAAATATACCGGGTCCTCGACCCAAAACTAGTGTTTCATTTTCAATAAATAGTATCAAAATACTCTGAGTGTCAAAACAATTTAACAAGAAACGACTGAGTAAAAATCATAACATATCAGTGAGGAAAATAGTAAAATCATCCCTCAAGGGGTAAACAAATTGGCACTAGGCCTCAAACATGGCTTACAGCCCAAAACATATCAAATATATATCAATACTATTAAGCATAGGCTTAAAAATCGATTTCGCAACTCAATAGTTGCCTAAATAGGGAATATATTTCCCAAGTTCCAACCTTTGCATTCCAAAACCCGTGAAAGGGTGCAGAGTCCGGGGTTTCATATCCTCAGGACAGGATTTAAAGACATCACTTACCTCAAACTAGCCCGGAAACTACTCTGCAATACGCTTGCCTCTCGAATCAACTCCCGAGTACTCCAAATCTACCAAGTTCATATTTTTATCGTCAAATTATTCTTAAGGAATGAATTCCAATTGAAAAATATCGTTTTTAGCTCAAAACCCGAAATTTACTAAAACCCGACCCCCAGGCCCGCATCTCGGAACTCAGAAATTTATATACCAAAATGTTCTTCATTATCTCATGAGTTCGTACACATAAAGAACGCTAAAATCGAAGTTCCTTTGACCCCTCAAATCGACCCCTAAAGGTCTCATTGTCTCAAGCCCTCCCCACCTTTTTCTACTGATTTTCATGAATTAAACACTGGGATTATGTTCCTTAATCACCTATAATCGAGTTTTAAGGTCCAAAATACTTACCTCTATGAAGAACACTGATTTTCCCTCTTCAAAATCGCCTCAAAGCTCACCTTCCGTGCAAAAATAGTGTAAAAATAGGTTATGGTCGCAGAAGGTTTAATTTAAGGCTGCCCAGTTATTCTTCAGTGCGAACGCGGCCTACTCCCCGCGTTCGCGAAGCATTACTTACCCAGGCCCCAAATTTTGACCTCTGTGAACGCGGTCAACACCCTACGAACGCATAGCTTTCCCCCAGGCAACCCATCGCGATCGCACCCCAGGCCCCGCGAACGCATAGGCCAATGGGCCTGGTGGTCCCTCAACACTAATACCCTATGCGAACGCACAGAAGAAATTTTTTCCAGCTCCTCAAGTTCCCCTATGAGAACGGAGGCTCCTCTCCGCGAACGCATAGGGTAAATATCTTTTGTAGAAACACCAGAAAACAGCAATTTCTTTAAGTCCAAATGAGTCCGTTAACCACCCGAAGTCAATCCTGAGCCCCTCGGGACCCCAACCAAATATACCAACACATCACATATGATCATTCAAACTTAGTTGCACCCTCAGAACACCAAAACTAACATCAAAACACCAAAATCACATCGGATTCAAGCCTAAGAACTTTGAAATTTCTAAAATCCACCAACGATACCGAAACTATCTAAAACAACTTCGATTGACCTCAAATTTTGCAGACATATCCAAAATGAAATTAAGAACCTGCTCCAACTGTCAGAATTCCATTCCGACCCCGATAGCCTATTTTCCACTGCCGACCGACAATCGCCAAAAACTAACTTTCGCCACTTCAAGCCTAATTCTACACCGGACATCACAAAAATATTCCGAACACACTCCTAAGTCCCAAATCACCTAACGAATCTATTCAAGCCATAAAATCCGCATTCCGGGGTCGTTTACTAATAAGTCAACTCTCAGTTGACTTTTCCCTTTTTTTTTAAGGCTATTTTTAAAGACTAAGTGACTAAACTCTCACTACAACAATTCCGAATTCAAGCCTACCAACTCTAACACATCAATAACAGTATAACCAAACTATGACAAGTCAATAACAGTAATTATAATGCAGGTTCTACGTAACGACAGACTGGATCATTACAGCAGTCCCTTATATGAACCGCATAACTGTTATGCGGTCCACTCTCCGACTGCAGAGTTGTGTTCGGATGGACCATTTTATATTTTTATAACCCGACCCCATTTCTTATAACGACTTTGGGTTATTTTTGTAGGGTAAAACGCATATTTTAGAAAGATGAAGTGCTTTGGAGAGAGAGGAAGGATCCCCAAGTTTTTTTATCATCGGTCCTTGCCCAATCTTGAAGATTCAAGGGAATCACTCACTAGACCATCATATATCCGGGTAAAACATGTCCTAAAACCTTCATGAAACTGTTATGAGTTTAAGTAGGTTATCGAGTTGGAGATATGCCTTGCATGTGACAATAGGTGGTAGTATGTGGGATTATTGAACTATTTTGGGTAGTTTCTTGTTTAAATTGGTTGAGAGAGGAAGGGATTAACATTGTAGAGCTTAGTAGTCAATCTTGCATAATAGGTGTTTGACAAAATTCATAAGAGTTACACCATGAGAATCTTTCTAACTATCATCCGGTTTTTGCTATCTTCCTATAGATTGATATTGCTAAGAGTATTCGGACATTGTATTAATCTAAGGAAAGCTTGAGCAAGGTATGTTGGCTAAACTTCTCTGTTAGAATTGAATCCCGCGATGTTCTTGTAAGTCCTGAGTTATTTATTATTAATTTGACTATTCCAAATATACTTTGTGTCGAAAGATATATGTTCAAAATGTGTTCCGAATTCTCTTATCATATTGTGTTATCTTTCGGAAACGTATTCAATGTGACCAATGTACCAAAATATTATGAATTCAATCATGTTTCCATTGCAGGTTATTATGTCAAATCGTGAAAGAAAACCCAATGTGCCTAAGACTCTTGTTTGCTCATATGTGTACTAAAAGTCGTGATTAGAGATGCTATGTTGATAATAATCCTTGAAGATGCTTAAAGTTAAAGGGGTGAACATGAAATATAAAATACGGACAACAAGCCAAGAATGAATTTTACATTTGTGGCCACAAGTGCCAATGAAATGAAAAGATGTGTAAAAGACCATGAAATGAGATGAAAGTCCTTTATATAATAAATATTTGGTAGTATCGTTAGTTACCGAGGAAGGGTAACCCCGAAACTACACGTGCCGATGTCGTGATGGATTATGATCATTCTCCTTATTTAGGATGAGATTGATGTGATGAGATTATTTTCATTAATTAGGATGAGATTATTTCTAGCGAATGGTGATTCGATCAACACGACATTGTGGTGAGACGGCCTAGCAGATCGGGTCTAGATCGGACGCCATGCCACACACATGGTGATTGAGATTATGGTTGTGATTGCGATTGAATGTCTTTAGGTGAGACGACTTAGCTGATAGGGTCGTGATCGGACTTCGTGTTAAAAACATGGTGATATATCGGTACTAAAGACCTCCCAACCTAAAATATGAAAATTTACTTGTGTCACGACCCAAACTGGAGGATCAGGACTAGCACCTGGGCCATACTTGCCGAGCACCAACGTACATTTTATCTAACCTTCTTATTATCTTTAAGGGCCGACGAGATCAATATAAGTTGTAGATATGGATTACGAACACCAAAAAATGAAAGATAATGGAATGAACATGCATAACATTGGATAACAAGACTACCAAGAAACTACATGTAAGTTAGGAGCTATCACACTTCCATGAAAGACTATACAACAAAAATCATCCGACAAGGCATACCAAACTATACATAAGGCGAAACCTGTCTATGAGCCTCTAAAAGAGCATGAGTAATGCAACATAGCCGGAACAGGGCCCCGACATACCCATAATATCTATAACAAAAAATGCATACCAAGACCACGACAAGTCTGGAGAAAGGATCTCGCCTATAACCGCTAAGCTGGAAAGCCTATTGTGGTAGGGGAGCTACATGTACCTGTCTATCACGACCTGCAGCACGACATGCAGCGTCCACAAATAAAAAAAACATCAGTACAAATAAAGTACTTAGTATGTAAGGCAGGAAAGCATAAGTAAGAACTGTAATGTAAACGGGGATAAAGAATATACAACCTGTAACATCTGAGTACCTCTGAGGTCTACAGACATAAAATGTATGATTCATACATATATATACATAAACCTTTAAAACATCCGCCTCTGTGGGCATCATCATCATATCGTACCCGGCCACGTGGAGCACGGTAAACCCAACTGATCAGTGGTTATACAATAGGTGCCATACCCGGCCGACTATAGTGCGGCTCGATAGAGTAAAATAGCTACATATATATATATAATGCATGTAGGACTCATTGGAATCATATTCTAAACCTTTCGGAGTGACGTAAGGTCGATATTCTCCGTACACGTTGTTAGGATTAACTCTTCATCAAGAATATTATAAGAATCAGGAAGTACCAAAAACATTGATAACATAAGAATACGAGAAGCAACCTCAACATCAATTGTTCCATAAGAAGGGAAACAATGTAAGTACTGCTAGCTTCTAAGAGTAGAGTATCTTTGGAATCTCGTTCATTTCCTTATGTACAATCGGAGTCGTGCAAAGGGAGAAAAGGGATAGCCTCACATACCTTGTGTATACTTCCCCAACCTCAAGATACGCAAATGTCACAACTCCTTAATCTAAAATAAGAGAAACGACAATATCGTTATCGTTTAAGCGTCATAACTATTATGTATCGGCCATAACCTATTTTACGATAAAACGAACAACACCTCCCCTATATATATGACTTCACACAAGTCAAAAAAATCACCAAACAGCCCAAACAACATTAATAATAATCATATTGAGCCTCCCAAAACAGTCCACACACAACCTAAACACTTCATACTAAAGACGACCACCGTAGTCATGTCAAACGACCCGAAAATGTTACAACGAACGATCAGCCCAAAACCATACATCTATATGGTGTTTCTCCACACCCTTCCTCCTCCACAAATCCAAAAAACAGTAGTAAAACACGCAGCCCAACAGCAACACAAGACAGTCCACAAAACAGTCTGCTACAAGTCAAATAACTTGAACTCACGGCTTCCGATCATCGTCCCGTGAGTTCTAACTATTAGGAAACACAATTATCAACATTAATTGATATTTAAACACTTAAATACAGATATTAGACATTTCTTAACTATGAAGTAACTTCCAAAACTCTAACTACAAAGAAAAAGGAGAGGCGGTATAATGACACTTACGTAGGGATCGTTTTGATGTTATCGCTTCTCGATTTCATGCCCGGGATGATAATCTTCTTTGAAAACCTAGAAGATAGCTTGCGGTTATGTTTATGGGTGTTCTCTGGTCGTGCTATGCTGAAAAATGAAGATAAAGCCGACCTAAGACTTATATATATGAACTTTGGAAAAGTCAAAGAGGTGCTAGCTTGGCACCCTAGGATTGGTCCATCTTCCGACGTTTATATCTCTTTATCCTGATGTCGTATGTACGAGAGGTTAAGAGCGTTGGAAACTAAATTCCAAGACCTTCAATTTGGTATAAAATATGTCCCAATAAGACCTCATATAACACATGAAATGTATTTCTCAAAAAGCTCTAGTGATCCACCTACTTGTCACTTATGATATCCGTGCAATCTCGCGAAACTGCAAATATCTCTCTAATACTATGTCGTATCGATGAACGGTTTAATTTGTTGGAAACTAGACTCATAGATATTAAATTTTATTGGTATATGATCCAATAATTCCAAGTATATTGGGAGAAAATATGAGTTACATTTGACCTAATGTTAAGCACATTATGAGTGTAACTTGTGAAGACCTTTGCCAACTTTTGTTCCACAACTTGCTTGACTTCAAAATGTAGAACACAACTATCATACGATAAAAATAAATCATAGAATAACCTCCACATCATGTAACTAACCATAGTCTCACCCTAAAGTACATGTTATAACATTCCAAACTCGTCGACTTTCGACGCAACTTATTTTCTTCAATTGGTTTAGCTTCTAAGCTTTCCAACCCTCTTGGTACTCATTATTAATGATCTTAAATATTTGTAACCTCCAAGGTAACATTATTAACTTACTTTATGTACTTTCAAAAATGATCTCATTTTAGAGTTTACATCAATTGACTTATGACGTACTCTCACATACGAGACTATGGGGTGTAACATCATTTCCCCCTTTGGAACATTCGTCCTCGAATGTTTACTGATGTGCTTATCAGTTTCATAACCTATAGCTCTTATGAATAATTTAGTATTGTCCTTGACAACTATTATGTGAATAAATTCGATGGCTAGGGCATTCCCCCCTTTTAGGCCTTTTCTCACACCACGAGTTGCTGTCCGAATTCTTCAAATATTGTAACTGTTTCTACCTTCTTTCATGTAGCCTGTACAATTCTAACCTTTAATGTGTGCCAATGCGACTCTTATCTCCCTTTTCTTTTAGTCTCTAGGTTTACTTTGTGAACATATATAGTACTATGACAAGCTGTCCCTCTAGGCATCTATAGGTGTACTAAAGTTATTTGCTTGGTACTTTGTTGAACTTACGACTATTGTTATATCTTGTTTCATAGCCTCAGTTATCTATGTTTATGGCTTTACCACAACTAGGTAGGTCATATTGTACCATAACTCTTACTTTGATTTATTATTATCGAGGCCTGCCACCCAACTCCAGATTACTCTCTCACCGCTTATCTTATATGTATAAATCTGAGCCATTTAATGCTTCCTCATTACTGTTCATCTTAAGAATGACAGCCTAATCTTATCTCATATTGATAACTTTCATCCATCTATTGTTGATTCAATTTAATGTTGATCCATAATCTACTATTGATAACTTGAATCCTCTCATGTAATACATTGTCACTAGGGCTTACGTCGCATCGGGGATATTTGAAGTAATTATTATGATCCACCTAGGGACGATATTGTACTTCAATAACTGTATTTCATAGCATCCCAATGTGATTCATCCTATCGGGGGGAAGGGGTATTATAATCCTGTTTCGTCCATGAAATCCCTTTTTCTATAAATTATTACTCAATCAAAGGCCTAAAAGTCATCCTCTTATCTATCAAACTTACACCCTTATTCTACTACATGGAACCATTTCATCTCTTCTAATGTCTCTTATTCTTAGACTCCTCTGAGTTCATTCAGGATGTATCGATCTTTCTACAACTTACGAAAACCATCAGTGATGAGTTTAATTGCGAGGACTTACCTATTCTCGTCACCTTCTCACTCACCTTTTCTTATCCTTACTCCTGTGTAGCTAAAACCTTGTTTCTCTACCATACTTTATCTTGCGACCCACGCATATCTATTTATACTACTCGCAACATTCCTTTTAACATGATAGCACCATATATTTCCTTTCATGCCTTCCCAGTTGTCTTTAAATGTAAGCAATTACTTTTCCTAGTCGTTCTACCACTTGCTGCATACATACTTGGCTTATCTTAGTTCCCATGAATGCTGGAGTTCCTTGTATCTCATATGATCTTAATTATCAACTCTTGATTATTTTTTCTTCTTCCCATTCATTAGCCACGATAGGTGCCACTTTTTTATGGAGTGCAAACAATATTATAGTGAGACTACTGTTACAAGACCATTTTTTTCTTTAGGTCACTATGCTTATGTTGAAGCCTTCTTCCTTATTTTCTCAGCTAGTCTTTTGTTGCAGTGCTTAGGGAAGACCCTCTGACTTTTGTAAAGCCGCAAGTTTATTTCATTGTATACCCCATGGTATTTCTGATATTCTTACTTGCCTATAATTATCCTTAGTTACTTACCTCCGCGCCCTTGTGAATGTAAGTTGCTTCTGAACTGAAATTTTAGTTGTCTCCCTAGTGGCACCCTCTTTTATTTCTGCAACACTTATACGGTACCTTTAACTACCTAACCTTCTATCTTAACATTACTCAAGGATCACGATGACTTAATATCTACGAGACTGAATTCCCTATGTTAGGTTTCACTACGTTTATGTTGCACGATATGTTGATTTATCTATGACCTCTTGTTTAGATATAACTAGGCTCTTTCTGAATCAACTACAGACTACTCGTTGGTACACTCTCATATCTGTATTTTATGTAATGCCTCTTGGGTTATGTACTTTGTCGTAACTTACGTCTCGTACGAGATCCTTATGTATCAAGTGTTCATTTCCACTTATTTGTCAATATCATCGAGTGTGAAACCCTTATTGATTCTCCCCAACATCATGCTTGCATAATGTTCTGGAGTCATATTATATATGTAAGATCTGAATAAATGCAATCTCATTCTTTTCACCTTTTTACCACATTCTTCATTTACTATTCGATATTTACCTCTTCATCTTTGGCATTCACATCTTCACTGAGATTTTACTCACCTTGCGGTAACCCTTCTACACCCGGTATAATTGAATTTCTTACGCACAAGGGTGACACCTGGCACATTTAGTCCCTTAAGCTTAACTCTGCTCATAGTGCTTGCTTTAGGGAAGCGTTTTCGTGAATGACCTTTAAAGGTTATTATTCTGTTGTCCATTCTATTATTGTCCAAACACGATCTCTAAAATTCTCACGATGCCGACTAATTACCAATTCCCTTGATCCCTAATTCATGTTCGATTTTTTATTTTTTATTTTTTATTTTTTTACTATCCCCTGCTAATTTCTATTACTCGGGGGGTCTAACATTTCCTTCGGGTAATCGCGTTGTACTCACTGACTCATTTCACGAAATGAGGATATGACTTTAGGGCCTGTACTTTAATTGTCTCAAGGCATTTCTCCTCTTCTCTTTTCCTTCACTTGACTATAGGCTCTGTCATCCTGCCATATTTTATTTACCATTATCACTTATTTATCACATCTTACTCATAATGCTTCATTTACTCTCTTCTTATTCTCAAGCTAATATCTATGTCTATTACCTTATTCAGAAACTTCAACAAAATATCCTTTCACTTTTAGAACCCTTTGCACCATCTCATTGGCTCTTGAGTCAACTAACATTCACTTTTTACTAGGGGCAAGAGTCATCCTAAGGTAAATATTCCTCCCTTCTAGGATATCTTCTGAACTTTCTGAACATTCTAGTATTTATATCCGATTGTATTATTCTAGAGTGCACCATATGGCTATCTCCCAATGAGAACTATTACCATGTCCTGCACTACCCTTCAAAAATGCTAGACAATGATAACAATCCATCAACAATTTTGGGCTACTCTAACCCCGGCTAGATCCTGATATCCTATCCTTCTCCTAAATTATATTTGTCAGCTCCCATAGGGCATAATTGTGACAGGTATGGTCAATTGTAGATATCTCTGTTACTGTTGAAAGTAACTCAAAATGCTTATAATTCTCTCCCTAAATTATAAATATTGATAATCTTTATTAACTAAGTACCTCGTACCCTTTTTCATCTTCCTTCTTTTACTTGCTGAAACTTGTATCAACCTTCCGATTCTCTTATTTCTTTTTGCCATATGGGTGGATAGATATTCTTGCCTTAGATATCCTTTCAAGAAACTTACCCGTCTTAGTACACACATAATTTGCTGAAGACCTTACATTTACTCATCATAGGCATGATGCAAAATCGAGTTCCTCTGACTCAACTCTTCCACATACACATTCAACCTCTTACCAACTATTTATTTGGATGAGGTATCGTTGTATTATAAATAAGATAGAATTGAGGAAATTGAGTTCTTACGATTGAGCTCTACCACACGATCTAGAGTAAGAAGAAAGAGTAACAGTCCTAAATGCACTGTAGCCTCTTGCTTATAAGTGTGGTGCACAACACACCCATAAACAAGACTCTACTAGACACAGCTCATAGATAACCCCTAGGACAGACCGGCTCTGATACCAAGTTTTTCACGACCCAAACTGGAGGATCATGACTAGCACCCGATCCATACTTGTCGAGCACCAACGTACATTTTATCTAACCTTCTTATTATCTTTAAGGGCTGACGAGATCAATATAAGTCGTATATATAGATTACGAACACCAAACAATGAAAGATAATAGAATGAACATGCATAACATGGGATAACAAGAGTGCCAAGAAACAACATGTAAGTTAGGAGGTACCACGCGTCCATGAAAGACTATAAAACAAAAATCATCTGACAAGGCATACCAAACTATACATAAGCCGACACCTGTCTATGAACCTCTAAAGGAGAATAAGTAATGCAACATAGCCGGAACAGGGCACCGGCATACCCATAATATCTATAACAAAAAATGCATACCAAAACCACAGCAAGTCCGGAGAAGGGATCTCGCCTATAACTGCCGAACTGGAAAGCCTATTGTGGTGGGGGAGCTACGTCTACCTGTCTATCAGGACCTGCAGCACGACATGCAGCGTCCACAAATAAAAAGGACGTCAGTACGAATAAAGTACTTAGTATGTAAGGCAGGAAATCATAAGTAAGAACAGTAATGTAAACGGGGATAAAGAATATACAACCTGTAACATCTGAGTACCTCTGAGGGCTACTGACATGAAATATGTGATACATACATATATATACATAAACCTTTAAAATATCCGCCAATGTGGGCATCATCATCATCATATCGTACCCGGCCACGTGGAGCTCGGTAAACCCAACTGATTAGTGGTTGCACAATAGGTTCCATACTCGGCAGACTATAGCGCGGCTCGATAGAGTAAAATAGCTACATATATATATATATATATATATGTATATGTATATATATATAATGCATGTAGCACTCATTGGAATCATATTATGAACCTTTTGGAGTGACGTAGGTCGATATTCTCCGTAAACGTTATTAGGATTAACTCTTCATCAAGAATTTAATAAGAATCAGGAAGTACCAACAACATTGATAACATAAGAATAAGAGAAGAAACCTCAACACCCATTGTTCCATAAGAAGGGAAACAATGTAAGTACTGCTAGCTTCTAAGAGTAGAGTATCTTTGGAAGCTTGTTCATTGCATTATGTACAATCGGAGTCTTGCAAAAGAAGGAAAGGGATAGCTTCACATACCTTGTACATATTTCCCCAACCTAAAGCTACGCAAATATCACAACTCCTTAATCTACAATAAGAGAAACGACAATATTGTTATCGTTTAAGCGTTATAACTATTATGTATCGTCCACAACCTATTTTACGATGAAACGGACAGAACCTCCCTTATATATATGACTTCACACAAGTCAAAATAATCACCAAACAGCCGAAACAACATCAATAAAAATCATATTGAGCCTCCCAAAACAGTCCACACACAACCTAAACACTTCATACATAAGACGACCACCGTAGTCATGTCAAACGACCCAGAAATGTTACAATGAACGACCAGCCCACAACCCTACATATATATGTTGTTTCTATACACCCCGCTTCCTCCAAAACTGCACAAAACAGTAGTAAAACACGCATCCCAACAGCAACACAAAACAGTCCACAAAACAGTCTGCTACAAGTCAAATAACTCGAACTCACGGCTTTCGATCACCGTCCCGTGAGTTCTAACTATTAGAAAATAGATTTATCAACCTTCCTTGATATTTAAACACTTAAATACAGATATTAGACATTTCTTAACTATGAAGTACCTTCCAAAACTCTAATTACAAAGAAAAAGGAGAGGCGGTATAATGACACTTACGTCGTAGGGATCGTTTTGATGTTATCGCTTCTCGATTTCATGACCGGGATGATAATCTTCTTTGAAACCCTAGAATATATCTTGAGGTTATGTTTATGGGTGTTCTCTGGTCGTGCTATGCTTAACAATGAAGAGAAAGCCGACCTAAGACTTATATATATCAACTTTGGAAAAGTCAAAGAGGTGCTAGCTTGGCACCCTAGGATTGGTCTATCTTCCGACGCTTATTTCTTTTATCCCGATGTTGTATGAATGAACGGTTGAGAGAATTGGAAACTAAATTGCAAGACCTTCAATTTGGTATATAATATGTCCCAATAAGATCTCATATAACATATGAAATGTATTTCTCAAAAAGCTCTAGTGATCCACCTACTTGTCACTTATGATGTCTGCGCAGTCTCGCGAAACTGCAAACATCTCTCTACTCCTATGTCGTATCGATGAATGGTTTAATTTTTTGGAAACTAGACTCATAGATATTCAATTTGGTTGGTATACCATCCAATAATTCCAAGTATATTGGGAGAAAATCCGAGTTACATTTGACCTAATCTTAAGCACTTTATGAGTGTAACTTGTGAAGACCTTTGCCAACTTTTGTTCCACAACTTGCTTGACTTCAAAACGTAGAACATAACTATCATACGAGAAAAATAACTCATAGAATAACCTCCACATCATGTAACGAACCATATTATCACCCTAAAGTACATGTTATAACATTCCAAACTCGTCGACTTTCGACGAAACTTATTTTATTCAATTAGTTTAGCTTCTAAGCTTTCCAACCCTCTTGGTACTCATTATTAATGATCTTAAATATTTGTAACCTCCAAGGTAACATTATTAACTTACTTTATATACTTTCAAAGATGATCTCATTTCAGATTTTACATCAATTGACTTATGACGTATTCTCACATACGAGACCATGTAGTGTAACAACTTGAAATCTTATCTTGCTCCTAACTTGATGTTTTGATATTGTTTGAGGCTCCCATTGATTCTATGATTGTTCTTTCTTGTATTATTACTCGTTCTATAGAAAGGGTGTTTAGTCATTCATAATAGTACTATTCAATATGTACTATGTCATGGGCGGCTTTCCAGCCATACACCATGACCCCTTGGACGCGCCCCGTGGCGTCCTAGCAAGCCTCCCAACGCCTAGAGCCACGGACGGCCCCGTGGTCTTGGCCGCACCAAGTGACAAGCGCGCATGTACCTCTGTCTCCCCACCAATTTCCCTCGCTAGCGCAAAGCAGCAAGTAGCTGCCAATAGCGCCGCGCGCGCAGATCGTGATGCCTGAGACAAAGTTGCTGCCAACGGATCTGTTTCTACCTTTGTAGAAAACTAAGTCATTTTCTCTTTAAATATAGAGTAGCTTTATTCCATGTAATTTAATTATGTTTCTCTAGCGTAGTTTAGTCTACTCATGTAACTTTGGTTTATTTTTTTTAAGCATTATTAGGAGGTATGAAGCATTCAAAACTTTCTAGCAAGCAATTCTCTGTACTGGTGTCTCTACCCCCTCGATACCGCGTTGACTTCTTTTTTAATAGCTTTCATTATTGCAATCAAGCTTTTATTCAATTCTCATTTCTATTCTCTCAAATTGTTGGCATTGGTTTTCCCCCACGGCACTGACAATCTCGTCTAGCATGTGGCGGGGACCTCATTTGGCGGACAGCAACCACCCTGACATCAGTTGCTTAGCCTTACGTCGCCCTTCTAAAGAATCTCAGGAAGGCGCCACGTAACAGTTGGTATCAGAGCCTAGGATCGACATCGGACGAGGGAACGCATTGGCATTACCACCATTTCTGACCATGGTGACTCATAGGGACCGCATTCCGGCCCTTGAGGAGACGGTTGACGTACTACGACCCATTGTGGATACGGTACCGGAACTAAAAACCAACCTACTGCAAAGGTTGGACGACCTGGACCGCAGAATGGACCAGGCCGAAGTTGACATAGGAAATATGAGCCGCCACTCTGAAGGAGACCAGCAAACGGCAGCTACTGAGGTAGCCAAAATTTTTATAAATTCGAGGGCCTCCAACAGGAGCGCGCCGAGAATTTAGCCCACAGGGCACAATAGGCAGACAGGATGACTGCCATACAGCAAACTATCGACAACTTTACAGCCCAGCTCAACGTTGTCAATGTTGCTCTACAAGGCTTGCTTCGAGGCGGTGGAAATCAAATCGGGGGCGCTGTGAACCCCGCTCCCTTGGCACAGAAGCTGAAAATTCTTGAGCCACATCCATACAGTGGGGCTAGGAATGCTAAAGAAGTGGAAAATTTTATTTTCGACATCGAGCAGTATTTCGATGCCGTGGGAGGCCTAGAAGAAGCCAAGAAAGTAGCAATTGTTTCCATGTATCTTTAGGATGATGCTAAGCTCTGGTGGCGAGTGAAGTACGAAGCCATCAGGGCCAGTGAAGATGCTCTGGAGACCTGGGCGGAACTGAAGGCAGCCATACGCCTACAGTTCTTTCCCGAAAATGTTGAGTACAATACAAGGAGGAAACTACGGGAGCTCCGCAAGACCAAATCAGTGCGGGACTACGTGCGAGAATTCTCTGCACTCATGCTGAACATTCGCGACATTGGGGACAAGGACAAGCTCTTCACTTTCCTGGAAAGGTTGAAACCTTATCCCCGCATGGAGCTGGAAAGACAAAGGGTAGATACCCTTCCCAAGGCAATCCAAGCAACGGAATACCTTGGGGACTACCAAATGGAGACTCGGAAGGATAGGCCGTAGCCGCCTGTCCGAGCGGGTTACAAAGGGGGCCAGCCTACCAATGGTGGCCCTAACAGAAGTGGGGGAGACCGGAGTGAAGGCAAATCTAAGGCTCCCTCCTCAGGCAGCAACAGTGCTGCATCAAACAGCAATGACCGGGGGAGAAAGCCACCCTCAGGGTGCCGTCATTGTGGCGAGCCACATTGGAATAATGAGTGCCCACATGCACAGATGAATGCCCATCAAGCTTACGATTATGGGACAGATGATGAAGCAAATGATGATGAACAGACCGAAGCAGTCAGTGCGTTCAACGCCATTGTGGGTTCTGTTTCTGAGGCATTAACAGGAACTAGTGCTGGTATCCGCAAGAAGACAGACCCCCGCCCAGTCGCCAAGAAGGGGGTAAAGAAGAAGAATAAAGGGTCTCCTCCTAAGCAAGAGAGGACCTTGATGTTCGTTGAACTGAGGGTAAACGGAAAACCCATTCGGGCGATGATAGATACAGGTGCCACCCACAACTACTTGGCCTCAACTCAGGTGGAGCGTCTTGGGTTAGTTGTGGGAAAGGGTCGGGGTAATGTCAAGGCTATTAACTCACCTCCTCAGCCAGTGGGTGGAATAGACAAAGAAGTACCGGTGAAGATGGGGCCTTATGAAGGAAAGTTCACCTTGCGCGTGGTGATCATAGACGACTTTGAGCTGATAGTGGGACTGGAATTCTTGAGGCAGACCAACACCATGCCCGTACCATATGCGGACATGCTTCTGATGATGGGAGTAAACGGGGCCACACCTTGTACTATTTCGTGCATATCCATGAAGTTGGCCGCCGAGAACATCTCGGCCTTGCAATTAAAAAAGGGAGTCAAGAGACAGGAACCTACATTTCTGGCTACCCTATGCATTGAAGAGGTAGAACGATCATCGGGTCCACTTCCTACGCCCGTAAAGGAGCTACTACTGGAATTTGAAGATTTCATGCCACCGGAAATGCCGAAGCGACTTCCGTCTAGGCGCACTGTGGACCATGAAATTGAGTTGGTGCCGGGTGCGAAGCCACCTGCCCGGGCGCCTTACAGAATGTCACAACCCGAACTCACCGAGCTTCGGAGACAATTGACGGAAATGCTAGACACATGGATCATTGTACCATCCAAGTCCCCACATGGGTCCCCTGCGCTTTTCCAGAAGAAACATGATGGTAGTCTACGCCTCTGCGTGGATTAACGGGCACTTAACAAAATTACTGTGAAGAACAAGTACCTTATTCCACTCATGGAAGACTTGTTCGACAGATTGGGGAGTGCTATGGTGTTCACAAAAATTGACCTGAAGACAGGGTATTGGCAGGTCCGGATTGCTAAGGGCGACGAACACAAGACAACCTGTGTGAGAAGATATGGGTCGTTCGACTTCCTAGTTATGACATTCGGCTTGACTAATGCCCCAGCCACATTTTGCACCCTGATGAACCAGGTCTTCCGAGTGTATATTGATGAATTTGTGGTGGTCTATTTGGATGATATTGTGGTCTATAGCCAGACACTAGAAGAACACCTGGAGCACTTGCGGAAGGTCCTAACCCGATTGCGGGAGCATGAATTGTACGCAATGCTATCCAAGTGCGCCTTTGCTCAGAAACAGATAGACTTCCTCGGGCATGTCATTGAGGAAGAGAGGATCAAGATGGACCAGCAAAAGATCCAAGCCATCACAGATTGGCCGCCACCCAAGGATATCCATGCCTTGAGGCCATTCCTTGGCCTATGCAATTTCTATCGGCGGTTTGTGAAGAACTACTCTCTCGTCACAGTACCATTAACTGAACTCCTCAAGAAGGTCACGCCTTGGGATTGGGGTCCTAGGAGAGCGGAGGCCTTCAATGCATTAAAAACGGCTATGTCTAGTAGTCCTGTCTTGGCCCTTCCTGACTTGGCCAAGCCATTCGAGGTGCAAACAGATGCTTCTGACTATGCTCTTGGCGGGTTATTACTACAAGACGGGCATCCCGTAGAATATGAGAGCCAGAAGTTGAAGGATGCAGAACGGCACTATGCCGCCCACGAGAAAGAATTATTGGTTGTCGTTCATTGCTTACGCCTTTGGAGGCATTATCTGCTTGGATCACTGTTCGTGGTCAAGACAGACAACACAGATGTTAGTCATTTCATGACCCAGCCGAAGCTGAATAGCCGACAGGCCCGATGGCAGGAACTCCTAGCGGAATTTAACTTCAACCTGGAGTACCGAAGTGGTAAGTCTAATCATGTGGTTGATGCGCTCAGTCGCCGAGCGGATCTAGCATCGGTGTGCCTACTCGCCACCCTAAGGGGGAGTAAATTAGCCACCACCATTAAAGACCAGATACCGGATCTACTCATTAAGGATCCCGCTGCACAATATTTGGTTGATCTAGTAGGACAGGGAAAGACTCGCCAGTTCTATATGGAGGATGGTTTCCTGAAGGTAAAAGGGAACCGACTTTATGTTCCAAAGGGAGGAGATTTGAGAAGAACTCTCTTGGCGGAATGTCACGATACTCTGTGGGCCGGCCATCCCAGCGAAGAACGCACCATGGCCTTGCTTCGCCGTGCATATTATTGGCCCTAAATGGACGACGACGTCGCGCAGTATGTGAGGACTTGTCTAGTATGCCAGAAGGACAAGTCCGACCGCTTGACACAAGCGGGACTCCTGGAACCTCTAGCTGTTCCAAAGAGACCTTGGGAAAGCGTGTCACTGGATTTCATCACCGGATTGCCCAAGGTTGGAGATCTCACAACTATCTTGGTTGTGGTGGATCGATTTTCTAAGTATGTCACCTTCATTGCAGCACCTCAATATATATCAGCAGAAGATTCAACTTGACTCTTCTTCTCTCATGTCGTCAAATATTGGGGCCTGCCCAAAGACATTGTTAGTGA
>ML295160.1:57447-76092 GCA_005239495.1 Nicotiana undulata
TCACGCTTCACTAGCAACTTTTGGACCCAACTATTTAAGTGCCTCGGGTCAAAATTGAGTCACAGCTCAAGTTTTCATCCACAATCCGATGGCCAGACGGAGCGGTTCAATGGTATGCTGGAGGAATATCTCCGCTATTTTGTTACCGGATCGCAGAAAAATTGGGTGAAGCTTTTGGATGTTGCCCAACTGTGTTTCAATTCACAAAAGAACTCCAGTACAAACAAAAGCGCTTTTGAAATTGTTACCGGGCAAGAACCTCTACTCCCACACATCGTGAATGCACCAAACATGGAAAAATATCCTCGTGCTACTAGCTTCCCAACAGAATGGAAGCGGAATATGGAAATAGTGCGGAGCTATCTGGTGAAAGCCCAAAAGCGAATGAAGAGGCATGCTGATCAGAATCGTCGCTTTGTTGAATACCAAGTAGGAGACAAAGTGATGGTCAAAATCCCAAAGCGGTACTTATTTTCAGGGGTCCATGACCCTCGCCTGTTGCAAAAATATATTGGACCTTTGTCCATTGAAAGACGCATTGGGAAAGTTGCATACCGGGTGGATACCCCAGCTTGGTGGAAAATCCATCCTGTTTTCCATGTCAGTCTATTGAAACTTTTTCGGGAAGACACGGAGGATCCTTCACGGAGCCAACTCACAATACCCAGTATTCGAGGCCCCGATTCAATCGGGAAAAGGTGAGCTGAAGTTATTCTTGATGACCGGGTAATTCATGCCTCCAGGAAAGATCACCAAGAGTTCTTGGTAAAATGGCAAGGGTGTGATGCATAGGAGAACACTTGGGAGGGGGGAACAAACCTCAAAGACTACAAGAGCCTGATTGAAGATAATTTGGGAATTAAGGCGCCGAGGACGTCGCCAACTCAAGTAGGGGAGAATGTCATGGGCGGCTTTCCAACCATGCCCCATGACCTCTTGGACGCGCCCCGTGGCGTCCTAGCAAGCCTCCCAACGCCTAGCGCCACGGACGGCCCCGTTGTCTTGGCCACACCAAGTGACAAGCGCGCATGTGCCTCTATCGCCCCACCAATTTCCCTCGCTAGCGCCCAGCCGCAAGCAGCTGCCAACAGCGCCGCGCGCGCAGATCGTGATGCCAGAGACAAAGTTGCTGCCAACGAACCTGTTTCTACCTTTGTAGAAAACTAAGTCCTTTTCTCTGTAAATAGAGTAGCTTTATTCCATGTACTTTCATTATGTTCCTCTAGCGTAGTATAGTCTACTCATGTAACTTTGGTTTATTTTTTTAAAGCATTATTAGGGGGTATCAAGCATTCAAAACTTTCTAGCAAGCAATTCTCTGTACTGGTGTCTCTACCCCTCGACACCGTGTTGCATTATTTTGTAATAGCTTTCGATATTGCAATCAAGCTTTTATTCAATTCTCATTTCTGTTCTCTCAAATTGTTGGCATTGGTTTTCCCACACGGTACTGACAATCTCGTCTAGCGTGTGGCGGGGACCTCATTTGGAGGACAGCAACCACCCTGACATCGGTTGCTTAGCCTTACGTCGCCCTTCCAAAGAATCTCAGGAAGGCGCCGCGTAACAGTACTAACGTCCTTTTTACTGGAGGCGCTGCATTTTTAATGGATGCAGGTGGTTCCACAGCAGGCGGCATTGATCAGTGATAGCAGTACACCCTCTTCCTAGCTGACTTGGTGAGCCCTACTTCATTTCGGGGTTCCTTGTGTATTATGTTTTGAGGAATAGCTGCGGGCTTGTTGCCGGCACATGGTGTTAGTTGTATATTGGTGTTGGGAAAGTCAAACTAGTAATATTGAATCTGAATCACTTGTTCCACTTCAAACTATGGAAATGTATGTATTTTGAGACTTATAAATGACGTAACTAATGGTAATGAATCGGTGTTGTCCACATGGTCTTCTCATTGTTTAATTGATGATATGTATCTTCTTGTTATTCATGGGTAAGTTCGGGTAGAAGGAATTGTATAGGCTTGCTTGACTGGGATATCTCAGTTGAGCGCCGGTTGAGCTCTCAAGGTCGGGGCATGAGAAAATGAAAGACAATAGGTGACTCTAGGGTCAGCGAACGCCAAGCAGGTATACGTTGAAGTCTCCAGCCACGCATACATAAGCCTCAAAATAACCTCGATTAGAAGTAGTTGGTGCACAAAAATGTGCAGAAGCGTAGCATGAATACACCACAATGTTACCCACAAAGTATCAAGTCTAACCTTGGTAGAGTAGTGACGAGAGCAGGTCAAGGCATCTAGTAGACATATTAACATGTGCAAGATATAACATAAGACTAATAATAGAAAGAACATAAATATAAGACTAACCGCGGAAAGATTATTGATTTACAACCAACGATGAAAATAATAGAAGCATAAATAGGAACAAGAAATAGAAGAGAATAAAGCAGTAACATAATCTAAACACCGCGGAAATATGAATGACTCAAATAAGGAAAACAGATGGAAGCTCAATTAATCAATTCGTTCCCGATGCATGGACTTGTAACAAGTATTATCCCGAGGCACCACACCTCGTAACCACAAATCATGAGTCAATTTCCAAATCGTCACGTCTGGCACCTCGTGCCCACAATAACAATCACCTTCGCACGGCAAGGCCCACGTGCTACCATGTACATTGTAACCGTGTCAATATAAATTAAAGCGATCGAGAAATGTATATTTAATACCAATTAACCGTAATAATAATCTGAAACAAAGGCGTCAAATGAGATAATGAGTATATTTTAGAAATCAAATAAAGTAAAATAAGAACAAGTTATACAAAATGGAGTATCAAACAGGTTTAGTTTATAAACCATTAATATAAGTAAAAATATCATGTTTAAACAATGTAAAACACGCATTAAATTAAGTTAAATATATAATTTGTTAAGAGCAAAATCGTGATGACAATTTTCAAGTAAGCAAAACATCAAATAAGGTGATAAATATAATTTGAAAACCCAATTAAAGTAAAAAATGAGTTAACCATTTAAAATAGTAACGCATCGAGTGAGATAATGGGTTTTATTTTTGAAAGTCGCATAAGTAAAGCACCTTAAGGGGTCGTTTGGTTGGAATACGATTTATACCGGTATAAGTTATGCCGGTATAAGTTATATTGGGATAAGTTATGCTGGGATTGTTGTTTATTTATTGTTTAGTATGTTGTATTAAGAATGACAATTGCATAATTTCTAAGAAGAAGGTATAAGTTATATTGGTGCTAATTACCCCACCTTCTATAAGGTATAAGTTATCCCAGTGTTAAAATTAACACCAAGATAACTTATACCTGGTTTGCTAACCAAACAGGATATTAAGGTGGTATTAAATTTTTATACCACCCTTATACCTTCTTATACCTCATACCAAACGACCCCTAAAAGTTCTTTTATTTAGAACCGCTAAGCTACCACCAACTCAACCAAATATGAGATAATGACCACCATGCACATAAATTCACCTTGACAATCAATTTACCAAGAAATAACTGAGACACAAAGGCATGTTAAAGCAAATAAATCACGTAGAATGCATGACTCACACAAGAAGCCACTATCGTTTCATTACTAGAATATCGACGGTCAACCAAATATGATCAAAATACAAGTAAAATGATTTAAGGAACAACAATAACCATTGATCTGATAAATCGTTCCAACACAAAATGTACCATGAGAATCACAATCGGGAATAACTTTACTGTAACAAACAATTACAACATATCAATCTGTTACGGCGTGCAACCCAATCCCGCTTATATCATATCATCCGTCTTTAGTGCTCCATATCATATATTTTCATGTCATTTTAATAATGTTGTGGAGTAGAACCGATCCCCAAACAATATGAATTAAGCAAACAAACTACAATCAACTACGACGTATCACGAAATGAAACGAAATAAAGGAACTAAACAAAGAAGGTCACAACTAGATAAAATAGTTACATGATGACTGACAAAGTCAAATAGCAAATAATAACGGTTTATAAATAAAGGCACAATTACAAAGGATCAATTCACAATTAAGGCACATAACGGATAAGGCATGAATTCAACAACTAATTGCAATTAACAATTAAAGCAAGTAATGAGTAAACTTGACAATAAAAGATAAAACATGTATTAACCACTTCAATTAAATGTAAGAAAGAAGTCTATGACCCTAAATCGGTCAAATTCCACTATTAAGCCCGTTTAAACGTCTTCCACATAATTCAAACAGTACAATCAACCCAAATTCTAAGGGGTAGTTTTCCCCGCACACACCTCAATTTGGCCAAATTAATACTCAAAATAGCTTTTTCCTTTAAAATTCACCTCCGCTCAGCTCAAATCAAGCAAAAAACGACTTAACAATACCAAACAATGCAGGAGAAACCAATTCCAATTAATAAAGCTATGGACTTTCTAAAAGTCAACAAAAGTCAGCACCGGGCCCGCTCAGTCATAACCCGAGTAGAAGGGTAGGTCTCGACTACCTATAGTGCCACAAGTTCATATATGTTTTTGGTTTTCAAATCCGAGTACAATTGGACTCTCAAATTTTAATTTTTCAAAACATAGACAAAAATCCCAAAATTTCTCTTAGATTCTCATGAATTTGATGTTAAATCTTGTATATAATCATGAAATATAACTGAAAATTGATTAAAATCAATTACCCAATAGTTTGGTATGGAAATCTCTCCACAAAATCGCCTCCTACCGAGTCGAGGGTTCAAAATATGGTAAAATGAAGTTATGTCATAAGATACTCAGCTATAAACAAGTTGTAGATGTCGCATTTGCGACCGGCAAATGCAACCCCTGCAATTGCTACCTGAGGTTCGCAAATGCGAACCCAACAATTGCGGAAACTTGATCACAAAAGCTACCACTGACCAACTATGTTGATGTCGCAAATGCAAAGCTAGGCACCTTGTAAAAGTTATGGAAGGGTCGCAAATGCGGAAAAATACCATGCACAAGTGCCATCGCAAATGCGATCAACTTCTTCGCAAATGTGAAGTTAACAGTGTCACCCCAACCTCGCAAATGCGTAACCCTCATCTCAAATGCGAGGTTCGCAAATTCAAACAAAATCTCGCATTTTGCGAGACCTGAAGCACCAGACCAAAACCAGTAAAACTGAAACTCTTCCATACATTCTGAAACACGTGCGAACCACATCCGACCCCAAGGCTCCACACCAAACATACACATAGGTGCAAAAATATCATACAGACTTGCTCGTGTACAAAACACCAAAATAACATTAAGAACAACGAATCGGACACCAAAACACATGAAAATCACCATGAACTTCATGAATTGCTAGAAACACAACCACGTGCTTGAATCCTATCAAACTAACTCCGAATTACACCAAAGTTTGCACACAAGTTTCAAATGGCAAAACGGACCTATTCCAAGTCTCAAAATTAAAATTAAAATTCGAATCCGGTAGCCATAAAGTCAAACCTGCTCAAACTTGGAAAAATTCTAAACCTTTAAATTGCCAATTATCGCCAATTAGTGTTGAAACCTTCTAGAAACATCCAAATGCAAATCCGGGCATACACTCAAGTCCAAACTCACCATCCGGACCTTTCGGAACCATCAAAACTCCGATTCGAGGTCAAATACACAAAAGTCAAACTTGGTCAACTCTTTCAACTTCAAGCTTCTCAAGTGAGAGTCATCTTTCTAAATCAAATCCCAACCATTCGAATCGAAACCAACGATGCACGCAAGTCACAATACATCATGTGAAGATATTTGTGACCTCAAACCGCCGAACTGAATGTAAATACTCAAAATGACTTGTCAGGTCGTTACACCAACCAATGCAATTAAAGGATGGTAACAAAGTCATCACTTAGTATTCTTACTTTTACGTATAAATAAAGCTGAAACAGATACAAATGTTACCTTGAATATTTCAAAACTATCAAGAAGAGACCAACCAATGTCTTTCTGATCAGTGTGTCAGTGAGTGTGTCAGTGAGAGACAGAATCATGATGGTCATTTGTTTTGGAAAAACAAAGTTATGTGATATGAACAAGGAGGATTGGTGTGGTCAAGTAGCTGGCTGTGAATAGTATTCATCTCCCTTGCTATTAAGACTAAACCATTCATAGTTTTCCATGTCACTATATATTAAGGATAGACATTGATAAACATTGTCTACAAATGGGAATGATTTATCACCTGCCAAGAAAGTTTGAATGCTCTTGTCTACTTCAATCCAACTACATCCAGGTTTTTTCCTCAACCTTAGCTCCTTCATCTTCAGTCTCAACTTGCGTACCTCATTCCATTTGTTCTGCGAAGCATACATTTTTTCAAAAACAACATAAGTGGATGGATCATCCACGTCCTTTTGAGCAAGTACCTTTGCAACTTCTTCTCCAATCTCTTGTTCCTCATGCAAATGGCATGCAGAAAATAATGTGCTTAACAACTCAACATCCTCCCCGATGTGTGGGTTGCTCTGTAGAATTGCATAGGCTTCACGCAATCTTCCAGCACGCCCAAGAAGGTCAATAAGACATGAGTACTCTTCAGCTGATGGTTGGATGCCACAAACACTGACCATTAAATTAAAATAATGACAACCTTCATCCACTAATCCTGCATGAGCACATGCAGAAATTACTGCAAGGAATGCAACTCTGTCGGGTTTTACATTAGAATGCAGCATTTCATTAAAGAGTTTTAAAGCTTCAAAAGCTTGGCCATGAGATCCATATGCCACAATCATTGTAGTCCATGATACCAGATCTCTCTCAGGCAACTTATCAAAGACTTCAAAAGCTTTACTTACGACACCACATTTAGCATACATATCAAGCAATGATCCCATAACAGTTTCATTGGATTCCAATCTATTGTCAATGATACACTTGTGGATCTCCTTGCCCTGTTCTAAGGCAGCCAACTGTGAACAAGATACCAAGGCACTCGTCAAAGTGATTGCATCAGGTTTTATCCCTGCCAACTTCATGTCATTATAGATGTCAAGAGCCTCCAAGTAGTATCCAGCTGACACATATCCGGAGATCATTACATTCCAAGCTTCCACACTCTTCTTTGTGATCTTACCGAAGACATTTTGGGCAGTCTCAACTCTCCCACATTTGAAATATAAGTCAACAAGTGAAGCATTAAGAAAGACATCAGATCTTATGTTATTTCGAATTATATATGCATGAAGAAACTTCCCATGCTGCAATTGAGCGGATTTAGAGCATGCCATTAATAAGCTGCTTAAAGTCACAGAAGATGGTCTCATGTTTTCTTTACTCATCCTTCTTAAAAGCTCAATGCATGATCTGGTATCACCTCTCAAACTATACCCAGATATTATGGAATTCCAGGAAACCAAACTCTTGACAGGGATTTGCTCAAAGATCTCTTTAGCCTTCTCTAAGCAGCCACATTTCCCATACATGTCTACAAGAGCAGTACTTACAAAACCATCCAATGAAAACTTATCATTCACTAATTGCTGATGAATTCTCTCCCCTGTTTCCATATCCAAAAGCCTAGCACATGACGAGATTGCAGCTGTGTAGGTAACCGAATTAGGCATATATCCCAAACCCTTCATTTTTTCAAAGAACTCAAGCGCTTTGGCAAATTGTCCACTTTGATAGTAGCATGAAATTATAGTATTCCAACACGCAACGTCTCTTTCAGGCATTTCATCAAACAGCTGTATAGCTGAACCGAACAAGCCGCATTTAGCGTACATACCGATCAGTGAACTTGTCACAACAACATCTGATAAAAGCCCACATTTAATCAGATGAGCATGTACCATTTGACCACATTGGACTTTTTCTAAACCACCACAAGCCTTGAGAACACTAGGAAAGGTGTAACTATCAGCTTTGAGATATGAGAAGTGCAACAGCTTCTCAAAGAGCTCAAGAGCTTCATTGAACAAATAGTTCTTGGTATAGTCACACATTAGACCATTCCACAAAGTAATATCAAGAGGGTTTTCAAGATTTTGAAAAACTAGCTTAGCGGAATGGAAATCTTGGCAAGAGATGTATAGGTTAATTAGATTCTTGGAAAAAATAATGTTGCTTTGTAAGCCTAAAGTAACAATCTTTTGGTGCAAGAGTTTGCATTGCTTTAGTGATGTTGAACCACTAACGCCTGATTTTAAGAGAGACAAAATTTTCATGGAACCATAGAAATTCATTCAAAACAGCTATAAATTCGTCTTAAAAGATCTCTTTGGCCGCTTAAACTAACTTTATGTGGAGTATTAAATGGAGTATTCATGAGACCGCCCACGAGCGATAAGTTTGATGTTACGCTCCTAAATCTCTGTCATTAGCCGCATACAAGATTTGCCTCATTTGTTTGCACTTAACGGAGGTCTGAATCTTAATCATTCAGATCTCAGATATTAAGTGCTTTATTTTTAAAGTCTGAATCTTAATCATTCAGATCTCAGATATTAAGTGCGTTTATTTTTAAAGTCTGAATATTGATCATTCAGATCTTAATAATTAATGTGTTTATTTTTTTTACTTCACAACCACTTAATGGGTCTGAATAGGTCTGTATGATTAAGATCTATAACAGAGACTTAATTTCATCAAGATGCCATCACATATTCATTATTATCTGCCGCCACCGCCTACCATTATCAACTACCACCACCACTACTATACTCAACCACCACCACCACTCCCACCACCACCACCACCTCCACCACCATCATCCTCAATCATAGCCGCCACCATTATCGACCATCACCACCTACTATCCCCGCCACTCCGACCACCATATAGCATTCTCACCCACAATCAACACGCATCCACCTCAACTACCACAACTGACCACCCCATCACCACCAACAATCACAGCTAACATTGCCCATTATTATAACCTACCACCACCCACCCACCACCTTTCTCACTCACAACTACTACCAACACCTACCATTATTAACTATCACCGCCCACCACCACCATCATCAATCATAATTGGCACCACTACCAATCACTACTAGCTACTAGCATGAACCGCCATCATCAACCAAAATTACCACCAACCACAGCCTCTATCACCCGTTAGCCATCACCACCAACAACTATCATATTTTAAAAAACTATATATTTTATTGATAGAATATTAGATTAGTTAGTATTTCATTTGAATTTTATGTTTATTAATTTTCAAATAAAGATAAATTTTATACATTCAGATGTTAAAAATCAAACAGTCTCAATTATTTCTATTCATATCTTAAGACACATCTTAATATATTCAGACGTGTATTCAGATTCAGATGTCTTAATCTTAATACACATTTTGATATTCAGATGTGTATTCAGACGTCTTAATCTTCAAAAAAACAAATGAGGTCTCTCAACAAATATTATTTTTTTTAAACCACATCAATATTGTATTAAGAAAAATGATGGTTGTTGCTCCTATTTAGTTAATACAATAAGGAAGAACTCTGCCCATAAAAATTCTCAATCAATATAGTCGACTTATAATTTAGTCCCCAATTTACAAATTATCATTCAAGAATGTACAACTCCATCAACATTGTGAAGATATTTAATTTGAAAATTTAAATACATAATTAATTTCTTCGACAAATTTATATCCAATAACATTCAGATAAAGTCAATGACTATTTATTTAAGAAACAAACGTAGAAAAGTTAAGAAAAAAATGAAATACTGAATTAAATAATACAAGATTATATCACCGTAGTAATTATATTAATAATTTAATACATGTACTATTCCAAGATAAAAATTCTCCCATAAGATAATGCTTGCCACCCTTAGAATGTTTACCCTCAGATCGGATAACAATTAAATTTATAAGTGATTTTGAGGATACGTGGTTTAATTTGACACAAAACAATTGATGAAACAACAACAACAACAACAACAAACTAAGTTTGACTCCAACATGTGGGGTTTGGGGAGGGTAGTCTATATGCAGACCTTACCCCTACCTAATGCAGGTAGAGAGGCTGTTTCCAATAGACCCGTGGCTCAGGAAGGGTAAGAAGAAGAAGAAGAAGGAAGCAGGGAAAAAAAATATGAAGGGAAATGCACGCTACTAAGCATATCATTGAGCACTATAAGCTACCTACTAACCCCCTACCTTAATCCTCAACTTCCAAACCCTCCTATCAAGTGTCATGTCCTCAGTGAGTTGAAGTTGTGCCATGTCCTGCCTAATAACTTCTCCCCAATACTTCTTAGGCCTACCTCGACCCCTTCTCAAACTCTCCAAGGCAAACCTCTCACACCTCCTGACAGGGGCATCAATGCTTCTTCTCATAACATGTCCGAACCATCTCAGTCGCGACTCCCGCATCTTGTTCTCCACGGAGGCTACTCCCACTCTGTCCTGGATAACTTCATTCTTAATTCTATCTCGCCCGGTACACCCACACATCCATCTCAACATCCTCATCTCTGCTACTCTCATCTTCTGCATGTGAGAGTTCTTGACTGGCCAATACTCATCCCCATACAACATAGCGAGTCGAACTACCACTCGATAAAACTTACCTTAAGTTCTAACGGCACCTTCTTATCACATAGAACACTGGAAGCGAGCCTCCAATTCATCCACCCCGCTCCGATGCGATGTGTGACATCGTCGTCAATCTCCCCGTTACCCTAGATAATAGACCCGAGATACTTAAAACTTGCTCTCTTGGGGGATAACTTGAGCATCAAGCTTAACCTCTATGTCTGCATCATGGGTCTCACTGAATTTGCACTCCAAGTATTTTGTCTTGGTTCTACTCAATTTGAAACCTTTAGACTCCAAGGTCTGTCTCTAAACCTCCAACCTCGCGTTAAGTCTGCTATGCGTCTCGTCAATAAACACTATATCATCGGCAAATAACATGCACCAAGGCACCTCCCCTTGGATGTGACGCGACAGTACATCTATCGCCAAGGAAAACAAAAATGGGCTAATAGCCGATCCCTGGTGCAACCCCATCACCACAGGGAAAAGGTCCGAGTCACCACCTACAGTCCTTACCCGAGTCTTAGCATCATCATACATATCCTTAATCACCCTAATGTACACTACCGAAACTTCTCTAATCTCCAAACACCTCCACAGTACCTCCCTCATAACTTTATCGTATGCCTTCTCAAGGTCAATAAACACCATATGTAAAATCTTTCTTCCTTTCCCTGTACTGCTCCACTAGTCTCCTTACAAAATGAATCGCTTCCGTAGTCAAACGCCCCGGCATGAATCCAAACTGATTCTTGGAAATAGACACGCACTTCCTCACCCTGGCCTCCACCACTCTCTCCCAAACCTTCATAATGTGACTCAATAACTTGATACCTCTATAACTGTTGCAATTTTGGCTATCACCCTTGTTATTGTAAATCGGAACCATCGTACTCCACCTCCATTCTTCGGGCATCTTCTTTGCCTTAAAAATAACATTAAACAACCTAGTGAGCCACTCCAAACCTGCTCGCCCCGCGCTCTTCCAGAATTCCAGTGGGATTTCATCTGGCCCCGTTGCTCTGCCCCTGCACATCCTACGCATCGTTCCTTCCACCTGCTCTACCATAATCCGCTACAGTACCCAAAATCCCGCAGACTCTTGGAGTGCTCCAACTCACCCAGCACAACGCATCTATTCCCCTCCCCATTCAACAGTTTATGGAAGTATGTTTTCCATCTTCTCATAATGAGTGCCTCGTCCATCAACACTTTACCATCCTCGTCCTTGATGCACTTGACTTGGTCTAAGTCACGGGCTTTCCTCTCCCTCACCTTGGCCAACCGGAACAACCTTTTGTTCACACCTTTGCCCTCAAGCTCCTCGTACAAACGAGCAAATCCTGAATTCTTAGTTGTCGTAACTGCTAACTTTGCCTCTTTCTTTGCCTTTATGTAACACTCCCGATACGTCCTTTTTTCCTCTTCGTTTGTACTCTCTACTAGCTTCAAATAAACAGCTTTCTTAGCTTCCACTTTACCTTGAGCCTCTCCATTCCACCACCAGTCCCCTTTATGAACCCTTGGAGAACCCTTCGTGACCCCTAAGACCTCTCTAGCAGCTACCCTAATGCAACCCGCAGTCATGGACCACATACTAGACGCGTCCCCCATACTCATCCAGGCCCTCATAAATAAGGAATAAAGAAAGACATGAATAATTAAAACCACACAAGTGAGATAGTTCCAGTCTCAGTGAAATAATCGACCTCGATCCGAGCTCACCACGATCAGCGCTAATGAACAAGAGAGATAGCTAATAGCAGAGAAAATAATAATATATTGCCTTGAAGTGCGAGTTACGATGTGTTTTACAAGTAATCATATCCCATTTATATAGTAGGGGAGTCCTACATTAGGTACAACTTTATAAAAGGTAAAAATCCCATAATTAACTGATTGTCAATCTCTTATTGATATGTGCCGAGATCTCTGTCCTGATATTCGGTTGGTCATGGATATCACAGCCTGCTGTTGGCAGAGCTTGACTACCTGATAACGTTCTTCGAAGTTAAACTAGGCTAGGACCAATCCTGACTCATGACCCCGATATCCTCGGGTGGTTGTTATTGTCCGGACTCCAAATTCATCAAACCTCTACCTCGTCTCGGCCCGCTTCTAGCATATCTCAACCTTGGTTTGTTATGCCGAAGACCAGGGTGTACCACAAGACCGATTTTGCCCGTACACAGGTATTCCTCTCGTTTCTCAAAAAACAAGTTGAAGAGAAACGACATGAACTTCCCGGTTCCTTCTTAATACTTCGTATAAAAAATGACAAAAATGTGAAACATCTCGTGAGTCACATCATAACGGAATTAAATGCATGTCAACCGTCGATCGGCTACCACTGAATGCGAAACGTCGCCGAGTTCCTATAAATACTACCTCATTTTTTCATTTTCACTTTACATCAAACCTTCTACTTTCGAGCTCTCAAAATTTCTACATTCTTCTAGCGTTTTTACCTCCGTTACTCGGGGCTCTCTGTGGAAATTTTTACCCATCTTCTTTCCAAGATATCAAGCCTAATTCATTAACTTCCTTTATTTCTTTATCTTATCCAGATTGTCCTCCATTTTTACTTTCTAAAAGAAACTACAAAGGCTTCCAAGACCGTTCACCAGAGAGAGAATCCTTCTACTTCGCGTACGGCCAATGGGGCCGAGCCGACTGCACCGAGCATAACAATTGATGAACCGGTGGCGAAACTACCTTGAAAATGCTCGTCCCCAGGGGTCGCTCGGTAAATAACAATTTCAAAGTTGAAAAAAAATCCTCCGTACCGGGTCAATGCGAAGAATTCTTGAGATATATCTGTTCGATCACTGAGGAGATCCTCACTACGGTTCGATAGATTACAAGTGGGACAATAAAGCTGTAGTGGTCCCGACATCGAGGATTCCATTACCACCCATGTCGAGGGATACCTGAGTGTTTACACTTATCCTTTCACATTGGGAACGATTGTGTAAAGACCCGTAGAATTCTTAACAAAAAATGATGCCCAGTTAGATCCCCGTGATGATATAGCCATAGAAATTCTTAGGTTCGGACCATTTAGGAGTGAAAAGTACCCTCGGACTTAGAGGAAGAAAATTCGTGAAGGGGTGGTAATCTGCGGTCAACTATGCGGTCGCATATCAAGTATGCAGACCGTATAATGGCCGCATAGTAGGACTGTTTGCTGACCATTTTGAGGGAAACTATGCGGCCCAAAATGCGATCGCATATCAGGTATGCGGGCCGCATAATTTCCGCATCTCTGTGTTCGAGTTTGTTTTGGGGAGGGGGGGGGGGGAGTTAAGTGGTGCACTATGCGGCCGCATAACAGGTATGCAGACTGCATAGTTGCCGCATACCTGAGCAAGCCACTTTTCTTTTTCGCCCAGTTGAGGCTAGTTATGCGGAAGGTTTGTGGACCGCATAACCAAAATGCGATCTCATTTTGGACAGCAAACCTGCGTCGGGGCACCCATTTCCTAATTTTTAAAACCCGACCCCAAGCCAATATAACACCTATCCCCCATCATTTTTAGCCATTTTTCTGATATACTAGAGTGAGTTAAGAAAGATTTCTATGGAGAAGGTTCCCTCTTCATCAAATTAATCCTCAATCATCACTCAAGGCTTGGGATTAATCAACTAGAGTACCAATTCTTGCACTTTAAGAGGTAAATTTCCAACACACTAACCTTGATTTCCATATTTTAGCTAAAATGGGCCATGGATAGGATAGTTCATGGGAATGGGGATAGAGACCTTGCATGCATGTAATCAAGTAATCCTAATCTTATAAGAGAAATGGGTTAGAGTAATCTTTCACTCAAAGGGATCATGCAACCTTAATGAACCCACAATGTTTGATATAATGCTCAAAAGAGCTAGGGCAATGATCATTATTCCTAATTTTGGTTTTAATTGTGCTACATTGTGGATAAGATTGAAGGTGCTAAAAGGTCGGGCAAATTGTGGTAGAAATTAAGGAAAAACCCAATTAAGGTATGTATGGCTAACTCTAATATTCATAGAATGAACTCGTTGGTGCTCAAATGTACGGTATGGATTCCCTTGTTTGATTCCCTAAAAGAATTGAGGGGTTCTATGTGTTAATCTGGGAAACTCTTGCTTCTATGTTGTTCTAAGTTACTACCATATCAATATGCTATTTGAAAGTATGAATTGTGATTTTTATGCTCTTTCCTTTATGATGTGTACAAATCCGTATATATGTGTTGGTTCTAGTTAATATGGAAGATGAGTGTATGAAACGGTTAAAGAGAGGAATGTTACAGAAATGGTTAAATATGCCCAAGTGACAAGAACGATATAATAAATGATGGGAAGAGAGGTGAACTAAAGGATTTAATTGATATGATTATGTCCAGAGTGAGATGGCTTAGCCGATCGGGCCGAGATCGGACTCCATGTTGTACACGTGATGGTAATCGCATCGAAAATATGATATTGGTAATGTCTCACTTTTTCAAGTGAGATGGCTTAGCCAGTCGGGCAGAGACCGGACTCAGTGTGAAAACGACACGGTGGTAATTATGAAACTATGATGTTGTAATGTCTCACTGGGATGGCTTAGCCGGTCGAGCCGAGACCGAACTCCGTGTGAGAACGACACGGTGGTATATTAAAATTTTTGGCACTTGGCTTTAAAGAACTACTATCCAAAAGATGAAAAAACGGGATAAGAAAACATGGTGACTCTTGTTTGTGTTTCCCCTATTTCTGTGGATTGTTATTTGATGTCTCTAATTGTATTATTACATGTTCGATGTTTATTCTGTCTAGAGTAGAGTTTGTTCATACATACTAGTACTATTCAATGGTACTAACGTCCCTTTTGCCGGGGGCACTACATCTTTTTATGGATGTAGGTGGCTCTGTAGCTGGTAGCGCTGATCATCAATAGTGGTGCCTACTTCTACTCCTCCTTACAGCAGTTCTGGTGAGCCTCATTTCCTCCCGGGGCAAGTATAAAAATGTGTCGCTCTCTCTTGTGTATGTTGTTCTATTTTGAGGTATAGTCGGGGCCTTGTCGCCGGCGAAACTGTGTTCATCTTCTTTATCTTAGAGGCTCCGTAGACACTCATGTGGGTCATGTATACTTTTGGGTAATACTTGGGATAATTTGTAACTGTAATTCCATCTCGTGAAGGTTATAATTAGCATATATGTTTAGGATAACCTAATTGTTGATATCAATATATAAGAAAGAAGGGATTAATATCATGAACGTACGCTTTTGATTCATTTCCTGCTAACTCAGTAAACAATGTTATACAAAAATCTCGGGGAGTAAATGAGCCGGGTAGAAAAGGCTAATCGGGCTTGCTTGACTGGGTTCACTCGGTTAAGCGCTGGTCGCGTCCCCCAGGGTTGGGGCGTGACAAACTTGGTATCAGAGCCTAAGGTTTTAAAGTGTCCTAGGATGTCTCAGAGCCGTGTCTAGTAGAGCCCGTCTTATCGGTGTGTTGTCGACCACATCTATAATTAGGGGGATGCTTGGACATTTAGGAATAATACCCTTCATTGTTATTATATATCGTGCGATGGAGTGAAAAGTGAGATTGTTTCTCTCTGACTCGTGCATTGTTTTAATTTTAAGTAAATGGCACCCAAGAAGAAAGCACGACTCGGCCAAAAGGCCAATGCTACCCCAGGAGTGGGCATGGATTCCCAATTGAATGATACGGGTGAGAATAATTCCCCGACTATGAATCTGCCTGACTCTTTCGCTCCATACTGGACCATCCCAGTTCCTACCTCAGCAGAGGGTGCCACAATCCCTCCCGCTGATATTGCTGATCCTCCTCCAGCCCCAGCTTCCGGTCCCGGTATTTCTGATGTGGATCTTAGGGGAGCTATTCAGATGCTGACGTAGCTGGTGGCTTCTCAGGCCCAGAGGTCCAACATTGCCCCCGCCTCCTCTAGCGGGCAGGGAGACTCTTCTGATTCCAGGGTTAACAGGTTCCTTCATTTAGCCCCTCCAGAGTTCACAGGTACCGACCCCGAGGCTGATCCTCAGGATTTCATTGATGAGATGCACAAGACCCTCTGAGTTATGCGCGCCACTGAAACGGAGGGAGTAGAGCTGGCCTCCTATCGTCTGAAAGAGGCGGCATATTCCTGGTTTGAGATGTGGGAGGATACCCGTGAGGAGGGAAGCCCTCCGGCGAGCTGGAGTGAGTTCACAGATGCTTTCACCATTTCTTGCCCGCTGAGACTAGGGCAGACCGTGCTTCAGAGTTTGAGGTCCTCAAACAAGGTAGTAGAAGTGTGTGGGAGTACCATATGGATTTTGTGCGCCTGTCCAAGTATGCTGTTCAAATGATGCCGACTATGGAGTCTAGAGTTCGTCGGTTTGTGCAAGGCCTTGGTCCCTTGGTTATCAATGAAGCTGCCACAGCTGCTCTACATTCTAACATGAATTATGGGAAGATTGTGGGATTCTCCCAGGCTACGGAGGCTCGAAAGTTGAAGCTAAAAATGGATTGAGAAGGTAATAGTAGGGCCTGGTCAGCGGGCAACCTTGGGGGTTCATTCGGAGGTAGGAGACCAGTTCCTCGGGAAGGGTCATTAGGGCCATCCCAGTCGTATGTTCAGTCTTCAGCCAGTGCCCCACCATCAAGGCATCATCATCAGCAGGAAGGCCACTTTGGGTCCAGTCTAGGCAGCAGGAGGTTCCACCAGCAGGGTCGATCAGAAGGGATATTCCAGCAGCAGCGGGGGGCCCCATGCCCTAAGTGTGGGAGGTTTCATACGGGGCCCTATTACTTGTACATGCCAGTATGTTACAGATGTGGGATAAGAGGCCATATTCAGAGAGACTATCGTGCGTCCAGCCAGGGCATAGGTAGGGGCACTGCCCAGCCATCCAATTCTTCAGCTGCTACAACCTCAGCACACCCTCCAGCCTGAGGCCCTCCAGCACCAGCAGGGCGTGGTGCAGCTAGGGGTGTTGCACGGGGTCCGGGAGGACCTAGCCGGTTCTACGCCCTAAGTGGTCGTCAGAGTGTAGAGGCATCTCTAGATGTCGTCACAGGTATTTTGACTGTTCAATCCCATGATGTGCATGCCCTTATTGATCCCGGATATTCTTTATCATATGTCACTCCTTATGTTTCTTCAAGCTTTGGGTTAGAACCAAAACAACATCATGAGCCGTTCTCAGTATCTACTCCGGTTGGTGAGTCTATTACGGCCACGCGGGTCTATAGGGATTGTGTTGTCACGGTGCATAGTCGGGATACCACGACCAACCTTATTGAACTAGGAATGATCGATTTTGATGTAATAATGGGAATGGATTGGCTTTATTCGTGCTTTGACGAACTCGACTTTCGAACCAGAATTATGAGGCTTGAGTTTCCTATCGAGTCAGCTATTGAGTGGGAGGGGAATAATATTATGCCGAGGGGTAGGTTTATTTCCTACCTTAAGGTCTCAAAGATGATCAGAAAGGGGTGTATCTATCACTTGGTCCGAGTTGCAGACACCACCTCTGAGGTGCCTGCTCTCGAGTCCGTGCCAATTGTAATGCATTCCTTGATGACTTTCCGGATGAGCTCCTTGGGATCCCTCCAGACAGGGAGATTGATGTATTGCCGGGCACGCAACCGATATCTATTCCACCCTACAGGATGGCACCAACGGAATTGAAGGATTTAAAGGAGCAACTGAAGGATTTGTTAGAGAAGGGTTTCATCCGACCAAGTGTGTCGCCTTGGGGCGCACCAGTTCTCTTTGTTAGGAAGAAAGATGGGTCGCTGTGAATGTGCATTGACTACCGGCAACTCAACAAAGTCACAATTAAAAAAAAATACCCATTGCCTCGGATAGATGATTTGTTCGATCAATTGCAAGGTGCTAGGTTCTTCTCAATAATTGATTTGCGGTCGGGGTATCATCAACTAAAGATAAGGGAGCAGGATATTCCTAAAACAGCTTTCAGAACTCGAGATGGGCACTTTGAATTTTTGGTAATGTCCTTTGGGCTAACCAACGTCCCAGCAACCTTCATGGACCTTATGAATCGGGTCTTCAAGCCATTTATGGACTCTTTTGTGATAATGATGTTTTATACGTCAATACCACACAAGGGGGGGG